>JASKGM010030615.1:0-25804 GCA_034509205.1 Ceratonia siliqua | reverse complement strand
CACTTGCAGGCTGCTTATAGGATACTGCACTACCTTAAAGGAACTCCAGGGAAAGGAATTATGTTTAAAAAGAGTGATGACTCTTGCTTGAAGCATATACAGATACTGACTATGCTGGGTCAATAGTCGACAGGAGGTCTACCACTGGTTATTGTACTTTTCTTAGTGGAAACCTAGTCACATAGAGGAGCAAGAAACAAAATGTTGTAGCTAGGTCCAGTGCAGAATCAGAATTTCTAGCAATGGCACAAGGAGTTTGAGTTATTGTGGCTGAAGATTATTTTGGAAGATTTAAAGATTAAGTGGAATGGCCCTGTGAGACTCTACTGTGCAACAAATCTGCAATTAGTATTGCACACAACCCAGTGCAACATGACAGAACAAAATGCATTGAGGTGGATAGACACTTTATCAAAGAGAAATTGGACAGTGGTTTAATCTGTACACCTTATATGCCCACCAACTCTCAACTCGCGGATGTGCTTACCAAGGGTTTGAGTAATCCGCTGTTCCAAACAATTATTGACAAGCTGGGAATGGATAATATCTATTCACCAGCTTGAGGGGGAGTGTTGAAATATTTTGGTAATTAGAATCCCTTGATTAAGGTTGTAATTATGGTGATTAGAATCCCTTGATTAAGGGATAATTAATTCTGTAATTAGGGACAACTAATTCTGTAATTAGGAGTTGATTTCTTTCCTTTTTGACATAAGGCACCTCGTGTATATATTAAGGGTGTTATTCCCTTGTAATGCAATTTGAGAAATACAGAGCCATTTCAATTTCTTCCCTGTTTTTTCTTTTCCACAAAAGTTGAGTCTTTAATATATTTTGTTTGGTTCCTTCCTTTTCTTCTGAACTTTTGCTCTCCATATTTCCTCAACAGAAACTAAAATAGACACAGGATCTTATACATGTAAGAGAGTTGCAAGATGCCTTTGCAAATCTCACAGAGAGACACCTTAAAAGGAAGAGTTTATATTTGCCCCACAGGTAAATGAATATACGTTAACATTACCTAGATTTTCTATCCATTTTACAGCTTCGCTAGCTATTTAGATGATCCATTACTAACAAACTTAAAAGAAATAAGATTGCGATTCTCTGTGTTGAGGCGAGAAGAGATATAAAAATTTCACCTAGATTGTGAAGCATAAGCTTTCTCCAAAGTATCCTTTATTATGTTGGAATTTAATGGTGAACAGTCTAAAGAAATGCAGTCAGTTTCAAGAAAGAGTATGATTATTTGGAAGGATTGCCTACTTGCATCATGTTTATATGTACAAGAAAGAGTATACCCTCTGCAGAAAATTTGCTTAATGCAATTATTAAGAGCAATCTTTGGAGGTGTAAAAGAGGGTATATACGTACAACCCTTATCATTGAGAAATCTATTACTCATTTTCCAATTCAAAAGAATTTCTAGAGTACAAAAGTTTGACTTCAACTTGGTCATTTTTATATATATTAAGGTCAGTAGTTTAGAAAAAATGAGCATTATCACCATAAAAGATCCTAGCCAGAACAAGTACTGAAGTGATTAGAAAGTTCTTACACATACATTATCTATCCTGTAATTTAGAACACCTTTTATTCTAGCATAAAGCTCAAGATGCTCTTGGACAGTTAAATATTCCAATAGAGCATCAAATTGTGGACAATATCCAATCTGAAAATGAGAATTCAAATAAAGAAGAAAAAGTCAGATGGATTCAGGTAAATCTTCAATCTGGGACTGTATGTTTGTGTATATTTAAGAGAACAAATACTTACAAATCGGCGAGCAGCTTTGGGATGGGAGCATATATCCTTGCCAAAAATAAAAGCAGTCCCATCAGAAGGAGATTCTTCCCCTGCATCAGAAGCACGATAAAATAAAATTTATTTTTGACGAAAAGCAGAATGAAATGCTAAGTTCACAGTTATCCAATGTGAGCAAATAAAATTACAAAAGCTTTTTCTACTAGCATAATTGTCTGAGATCTTGCATAATCTCATAAATTCATCACCTCAGGTTTGTTCATATTAGAAGATCCCACTGATGTTACAATAAGTAACAAAAATTATATTCGCAAAGATATACTGTAAGCATTATGGAAAGTGCAGAATAAGGTAATGTTATCAATTGTCAAAAAAAAAAATTATTCAGTAACAGTCCTATTCTTCAAGGGTTTGAATTGAAACTAAGTTTGCAAGTCTAAGATATGCACATCCCACATGTTGTAGATCCAAAGTTTATATTTCATTCAGAAATCTGATATACCACACAGCATAGACAGAGTTGTGTTTAGGGTTTTAGGGTTTAGGGATGCAAAGTTTATATTTTATTTAGAAATCTGATATACCACACAGCATAGACAAAGTTGTTGTCTTTCCAGCTCCATTCGTCCCCAAAAAACCAAAACATTCTCCTTCCTGAACTGAGAAAGTTAATGAATCTACAGCAACCTTTTGCCCATGAAGATTCCCTTCAGGATACACCTGAAATTAGGAAAAGTGTCACCATAATTGAGCATCGAAATGTTGTAGTAGCAATTACAAAACAGCTATTGCGAAGAAACAAGTTAAAGCAAATCATGTTGAGAAATACCTTACGAAGATTACGCAAGTAGATGATGGCATTGTCAAGAGAACCTGAAAGTACTCTATTTCTTTCTGTTTTCACATCTACATCTTCATTAAGGTCCACACCACCAGTTTCTGAGGAAGGCTCTAATAGATGTTCCAGATAAGGAGGAGTATTATGTGGAAAAAAACTAATATTTCCCCACCACCTTTTGATCATGAATGGAGTCAATTTGAGAGAAGGAAAAACTTCAAGCACAAGCGCTAACATAAAGTAACTAAAGCTCTGTCATACAAGAGAAAAAATTGGGTTAGAATGAGAAAAACCTTTTCTTTTTAACTAATTATATGTATACACACCACTTCATGCTTCCAAATTGAGAAGATAAAATTCAGGGAATACAAATTTTGGTTCCAAGTGACCAGTTAATCAGTCATGGGAGCTAAATGGAAAAGAAATTATCTACCACTGCCAAATAAGGATATCGAAAGAGTATTACGCATGAAACAAATAGGATTTACTATAAAATTAGTGGAGCATGACAAAGGGAAAGGTGGAGACCGCAAAGATATACCAACATTTTTATACTACAATAATAAACCTAGTCACTCAATTAACTTTACAACAAAAAATAAAATTTATGAACCAGCAGGGTCATTATTGTTGTTCTGATTATGTGACTTCTTTTATCAAGATTCAAGTGGAACCTATATACTATTTTTATTTTGTAATTTTGCCCTGCCACCTTATCCTTACCTTCTTTTTTCCCATCTTCGTTTATATTATTACAATTATATTCAAATCTGAAGAATCTTGACCAGACAAGCATATATGACTTCCAGATTTCAATTATTAAAAGGACCATGAAGAAATTTCAATTGTAATTTCCTAACCCACTAACTAAAATGGATTTTGTTGCACTATAATCTCTTACATTGCTAAGAATTTAGTATGTTTTTGCAGACTTCAACTTGGCAACTTGGAATATGAATCATATGACATATACTAACAGCTTAATATGATGAAAAAACACAAACCTCAACAGCAAGATAACAAATGGAACCACCAGTAACATTCCAATCAAACACTCTATCACTTGTTTTATCTTTCATCCCTTGCCGCAGAAGAGCCAATGAAGCAAGTCCATCAGCAAAACAAAATCCAGGAGATATTCTGAAAAAATTCTGAAAGAGAACATAATATGTTATGTAACTACAGTAAGCTAGAATTTGTTAGCTTTAAAAACTAAGTATTTGCCAAAGTGAATGAACAATTAAAAATCCAAGCAGTTAAACACAAGTACATATCATTGCCAATATAAACATTCTAGATTCATAACTTTGTATCGTTATATAGTCCACAATAAAATTTAGCTTGGAGAAATCAACTATATTAAGCTTAGTAGCCTATTCATAGTTGTCGAAAAATCTCAATATGTATCACATAATTCTGAATTGGGAATCGTATTGAATCATAAGATTCAGTAACAAATTGAAAAATAACTTGAAATATATAATGTCATATATACACATACACACATACACATATTGCATAAACTAAATACTCAATATAATAAATTTAATTCAAGAATTAAAAAAATAATTAACCATAAGTCTCACATATAAGTCATAACTAAGCTCATAAATGATAAATTCACATTCTTCTTAGAAGCCATAGGTAACAACTCCACAGACCACAACCAACAGTATGGGATCACACTAAAAGCTAGAAATTAAATCTTAATAATCATACAGATTTCAAGGTGCGAAAGAGTGGAACTTCCTTGCAAAAACAGAAGTTTATAGTGAAAGCTGAATAGAAGAATATCGACACATGCAGAAGTTCTGCAAAAGGGTGAAATTTTGAAATTTTTAATGGCAGTATTAGAAGTCTAGGACTATTATTTCGCCCTATGTTCCTAGAGTGGTAACCCACAGAAATTAGACATCCAAATCTAATTTTTTTAATAGAAAAAAGAATTTATTGAATATAATGGAAAGAAATACATCATCAAATATGAGTAAACCTCCTAATACATGAAAGAACAAGTGAAAAGGTAAAACAATCTAAACAAACATCAGCTCAAAAGAGCTTTGCAATCCCTTTGTAAAATCCAAGAGGGTCAACCCCCTAAAAAAACCATGTGTTGAAACCCAAAGGGAGGTCAAAAAGATGATTCTTTCCCAAAGGAGATGAATCAGCATAAACTTCTGATTGAAAACTCTAGCATTCCTTTCTAACCAGATACACCATAATCCTGCAAAAACAGCACTCTGCCAAATAACCTTTTGCTACTTATTGCTCCCAAAACCTCTGAACTTTATAATTAAGAAAAGATCTAAAATCACTGGACAAACCCACTACTCATGAAAAATACCAAATAGATGGTTCCAGATCTGCCAAGCCACTTCACAATGCAGAAATAGATGATTATTTGTCTCTACCAAGACACTCTTCATCAAACACTCGCAATCAAGGGATGTTACAGTTCTCCTGGTATATGTTGATGATATCATAGTGACAGGAAATGATGAGAAGGAAAAACAGGCTCTGTAACAAAGTTTGGCAAAAAGAGTTTGAAATGAAAGAACTAAGAAGATTGAAATACTTCTTGGGAATTGAAGTAACACACTCAAAGCAAGGAATATTTATCTCTCAACAGAAGTACATTGTTGACCTTTTGAAAGATACCAGGAAGTTAGCATGCAAACCAACTAGTACACCAATAGATTCCAACCACAGACCCAAAGAGGCAGAAGGAGATGTTGATGTCAACAAGGAGATCAAAGATTGGTTGGGAAAATTATTTACTCATCTCACACTAGGCTTGATATTGCCTATGTTGTGAGTGTACTGGTGCGCTGCATAATTTTTCCTCAATCAAGAAGAAACTATCTTCTTGCTCTTCCCCACATTTAAACTGGCCCTTCTTGAGGCAATATGTGATGGAAGATACAATGAAGCTAAAATTCTTGATAAACCTCCTATAAAGAGTAGCTAAACCATGGAAAGCACGCACTTCAATCACAGATTTGGGAGAAGGCCACTCTCGGATGGCTTTCACTTCTCTTTCATCAACTTGTACTCCTTGGGCACTAATAACATAGCCCAAAAACAGCAGGCTAGATGTTAAGAATTCACACTTCTTGAGGTGTATAAACAACTTATTCTCTTGAATTGCTACAAGGACTTCCCTCAAATGATTCAAATCCTCTTCTTCCTCTTTGCTATAAATTAGTATGTCATCAAAATAAACTACCACAAACTTCCCAATAAATGGCTTTAGTACCTGGTTCATGAGTCTCATAAAGGTGATTGGTGCATTAGACAACTTAAAAGGCATGCGTAGCCACTCAAACAACCCTTCCTTGGTTTTAAAGGCTGTTTTCCATTCATCCCCAGGCCAAATTCTAATTTGATGATATACCCACTCCTCAAATCAATTTTGGAAAACAACTTAGAGCCTTCCAACATATCTAACATGTCATCCATCTGTGGTATAGGGAAACTATACTTTACGGTTATTCTGTTTATAGCCCTGCTATCAATGCCAATACTCCAACTCCCATCTTTCTTGGGTGTTAGCAAGGCTGGTACAGCACATGGGAAAATACTTTCACGATAAGTCCTTTTTCAGTAATCCTTCCACTTGTTCCTTCAAAATCTCTCTCTCCTTTGGCCTCATTCTGTAATGAGGTAGATTTGGAAAACTAGCTCCTGGTATGAAGTCAATCTGATGATGAATGTGATGTAGGACAGGACAACAGTGCGGCCAACTCTTCGGCGAACCACGCACCCATGGGCGAATCCTACGAGTCTGGGTCCTAACTCCCAAAAGCTAGCTCATGAGTGTAAGATTTACCCACCCCTTATATCCAATCCTACTTAGCCAGTCTTAGCCGGTGTGGGACTTAAGGATATTCACCCAGGGGCAACTCCTGCCAGGGCCCCAACGGCCTTCCCTGAGGAAGTCTTCCTGTGCCAAGGATGCTCCAGCATCAGAATGTCTTTCACAAGAGGTAGTTGATTACGTAACTCTTTAGTAATATTCACTAAAATCCTTCAACAAATGCTGCACTTTCTCGGGGAATTTCTTTGGAATTTTTCTACAGCACATTCCCGGGCAATGACTTCACCACAACAAGAAGAATCTCATGAGACTCCTTGGCTCCTTGGCTTGATGTCTTTGATGGAACTACAACAATATTGTGCCCCTCCCAATTAAATACACACATTATCTCTCCCCTTGTAGGTAATGTTCACATCAAATTGCCAAGGTCTCCTTAATAGAACATGGGTGTCATCCATGTCTATCACATCACACACAACCTTACAAATTTCAGTAACCCTCTCATTTGGCCCCTTCATTGCCCATCCAATCAAATAAGGAGTTAGGTGTGGCTCCAGGGTAAATTCAAGCGTTCCATTAATTTTTTTGCAACAAAATTGTCACAACTGCCATTGTCCACAATGATATCACAAACCTTCCCTTCAATGACACACAATGACTGGAAAATGTTGTGTCTTTGCAAGGGTTCCCCTCGTGGTGTAGAGCACAAAACTCTTTGCAGCATCATATTAACTCTTTCTCCTTCACACTCCTCAACTCCAACCGCATCATATAGCTTCATCAAACTCTAGTTGTTCTGTCTTTTCAGGTTCATCATCAGGTTCTACTAGGTTAACTGGCTTCCTCGCAGGACACTCATTGGAGTGATGCCCTGTTGCCCACATCTAAAGTATTTCCTAGAAGAGGCTCTAGCATAGGGGTTAAAGTTTCTTGGCTGCTCATGATGGACAGGCCTAGATGTTTGCTTACTCCTATTGTAGCCACTGCTGCTAGCTTCCTTATTTTGACTATCCGAGTCCTTGGGAGGTTTTGAAACAAAGGACTGTGCAGCCTTTCCTTTTCCTGAAGTGGAAGTATTATCCTTCCAATTTCTACAAGAGTAATTCAGCTTGTTTTCAGCTCTCTCCAATGCTTTAGCTTTGAGTGCCACATTATGTGCTTCTTCCACATTCCGAATTTGGAGCCCCATCTTTTCCCTATTTGCAAGTTTCAATCCACCCAAATACCTTGCTACCTTCTGTGCATCAGTCTCGTTTAAATTATTTCTTGTAGACAACTTGTTGAACTCAACTATATAGTCTACAACTGACCTGTTCCCTCAGAGACAACTTTGATACACTTGCAACAAATGTTGTTAATAGTTAGGGAGCAAGAATCTGCCCATTAACAGCTGTTTCATCCTCCTCCAGGTACAAACTGGAGCCTTTCCTTGTCTCCTATTCCTTTGCAACTAATCCCACCAAACAACTGCTCAACTTTTGAACATGAAGGCCACCCATTTCCCCATTCTGATATAGAACAAATTGCTTTGGATTACCTTTCTCGTTTGGATGCTAAGAAGTCAAATGCTAGGAGGTCCTTTGTGTGATTGTAATGTGTATTTTTCCTGTTTATCATATGTAATTCTGGATCTGCGTTCTTTTTATGTGCTGGTTTGAGTTTTTTGCTGTTACAACTAGTAAAGTCATATGTTGTGTAATAGTTCTTAAAAGTCATGGGTATGTTTGCTATTCTGGATGTGAAAGATTGTACTTTATTTGTTGTAGCTTCATAAAATTAGTAATGAGAATATTATTCCAATTATCTGAGTGTCTTTTCAAGAGCCCTCTCGTGGGTACTATTCATGCTACAGTGAATTCGCATTTTGGAACGTAGATTCCATAGGCTATACTTAGCTGTTGAGCTAAGTGGAGGTTTCAACTATGCCAAAGTGGTATTAGAGCTCGAGATTGGCCCAGGCGTGATGTCTAACGGAGGCGACGGAAGTCTACTAGCCAATAATGCGCAAAGAGAAGCCACAGTATGGAACGCAATTGAAGAGCAGCGTCATTCCATTCAAGACTTGCGACAGATGATTGTGGAGCTACGAGCGAACCTATACCGGAATTTGAATGTGGCTAACAGGCGTGCCTGAGGAGTTCAAGAACCAGTTGCTGCATTGCCCCAACAGTGAACTAACGCTAGGAGAGTTTTTGAAAGGAACGAAATGCCACTGGGAGACAGTGAATCTGATGCTGAAGATGAAGTGCCTAACTTTCTAGAACAACAAAGGGGCAGGCAGAGGAGGCTAGATGATTATAAGATTAAGGCAAACATGGGACTTTCAATGAGAATCTTCATATAGAGGAGTTTCTTGATTGGGTTTTAGAGGTTGAATTGTTTTTCGAGATGATGGAGGTGCCAGAGGAGTGAAGTGGGTGGCTTTTAAATTTAAAAGTGGTGTAGCTATTTGGTGGGATCAATTGCAAAGAACTAGGAGGAGACAAGGGAAAGCTCCAATCAGAACATGGAGGAGGATGAATCAGCTTCTAATGGATAGATTTCTACCTCCAGACTATGAGCAATATTTGTTTTAGTTGTATCAGAGTTGCCACCAAGGAAGTAAGTCAGTTTCAGATTATACTATTGAGTTCAATAGGCTTTCTACTAGAAATAATTTGAATGAAAATAAATCCCAAAGAGTAGCTCAATATTTGGGTGGACTTAAAGCTGAAATTAGGGAGAAAATAAGATTGCAAGTCCTTTGGAGTGTGGATGAAGCATACAACTTAGCATTGAAGGCTGAAATGATAGAAAAGTCATCCAATATGCAAACTTATTGTAGAAGAAAGTGGGCTGAAAGTAGTAACGCTGTTGGAAAGCGGACAGCACCTTAAATTGCCCTAGATGAAGCTCTCAGACCCTTGGATAACCAAGGAAGAGGAGCTAGTAGTAGTTATAGCCAGGGTGGAAGAGGAGCTAGTAGTAGTTATAGCCAGGGTAAGCACACTTAGAAGTCATCCAGCTTTGATACTTCCAAAAACTTCAACCCTTACTCAAAAACTTCCTCCATAAAGTGTTATAGATGTGGTCAACAGGGGCATAAATCCAATGAGTGTCCTTCCAGAAAATCAGTTAACCTGGTAGAACTAGATGAAGGGTTGGAAGGAGACAGTGAACAGTTAGAATTTGATGATGAGATATATGATGTAGCAGGAACTGAAGAGCATGAACGGGAGAGAGTGAATCTGATTTTGCAAAGTTTTATGCTCTACACCGAGGGGAGGTCCATTGCAAAGACACAACATCTTTCAATTTGTGTGTACCATTGCAGGGAAGGTGTGTGATCTAATTATTGATAACGATAACTGTGATAATTTTATGGCTCAGATGCTAGTGGATTACTAGGAGTTGTTACCTACCAAGCCCCATCCTTCTCCCTATTTGATAAGATGGGTAAAGAAAGGACCTAATGAATAGGTGACTAGAATTTGTAAAGTTCCCATTTCTATTGAGAAGCACTACCATGATGAGATTACTTGTGATGTAATTGATATGGACGCTACACGTGTTGATTGGAAGACCATGGCAATTTGATGTCAATGTCACTTACAAGGGAAGAGATAATGTTTGTCTATTTCATTGGCAAGGCCACATTATTGCCATAGTTCCTTCTAAGGGTGGTAGTTCTAATCCCAAAACTTCTAAAGTGGCGGGAAAATCATTTCTTATCCTTATTCACTTTGAAGGAGAATTTGAAAGGGCTGCCAAAGAATCCCAAGAGGTGCATGTGGTGATGATCAAGTCTCTACCCGAGCCCATTCCCTGAAAACCGAGGAGTTTCCTGAAAAAGTGAGATACTTGTTGAGAGATTTCAATGAGTTTATATCTGAAGAGCTACCTGATCAGCTACTTCCTGTCAGAGATATTCAACACCAAATTGACTTTGTTCCCAAAGCTAGTTTGCCAAACTTACCTTACTATAAGATGAGTCAAGAAGAAGGTGAAATTTTGAAGCACACAGTTGAAGGGTTGTTAAAGAAGGGTCCTATTAGAGAAAGTATCGATCCCTGTGCAGTACTAGCTTTACTTACTCCTAGGAAAGATAGGAGTTCGAAGATGTGTATTGACAGTAGGGCCATTAATAGGATAACCATCAAATACAGGTTTCCTATACCTAGATTAGATGACATGTTGGATATACTGGAGGGGTCCAACGTCTTCTCTAAGATTGATTTGCGAAGCGGCTACCACCAGATAAGAATTCGACTAGGGGATGAATGGAAGACCGCTTTCAAAACCAAAGAAGGACAGTCTGAGTGGTTAGTTATGCCTTTTGTGCTATCCAATTCCCCTATTACTTTTATGAGGCTTATGAATCAAGTGTTGAAGTCCTTTATTGGGAGATTTGTAGTAGTATACTTTGATGACATACTAATAGAGGAGAATAAGAGACTTTATGTCATTTGAAGGATATTCTAATTGCACTTCAAGAGAATAAGCTATTCATTTATCTCACAAAGTGTTATTTCTTGACTTCTCGCATTCTATTCTTGGGTTATTTTATCAGTGAGCATGGAGTGCATGTTGATGAGAGTAAAGTGAAAGCTATTAAAGGAGTGGCCTACTCCTAAATCTATGAGTAAAGTCTGTAGTTTTCATGGACTTACAACTTTCTGCCAGAGATTCATTAAAAATTTCAGCACCCTGGTTGCTCCCCTCACAGATTGTCTAAGGAAAGGTTCTTTTACCTAGAGCCGAGAACAAGAAGATAGTTTCTCATTGATTAAAGAGAAGTTGTGTAATGCTCCTATTCTAGCACTTCCTTCCTTTAATAAATTGTTTGAAGTAGAATGTGATGCTTGTGGATTGGGTATTGGCGCAGCCTTGTCTCAGGAAAACAAACTTGTTGCATATTTTAGTGAGAAGCTTCATGATGCAAGAAAGAAATGGTCCACCTCTGATAAGGAGTTCTAAGCAGTTATTAGAGCCCTCAAGCACTGGGAACACTATCTAATTCAGAGGGAGTTTATTTTATACACTGATCATCAAGCTTTGAAGTATTTAAATTATCAGAAGCTCCTAGACAGCTTGCACATTCGATGGACCACTTTCCTATATAAGTTCACATTTGTCATAAAGCATAAATCTGGAGACCAGAATAGAGTTGCTGATGCCCTGAGTAGAAAATCAGCTTTCTTTATAACTCTAAAACACGAGATTGTTGGGTTTGAATTCCTAAGGAAATTATACTCCACTAATGAAGACTTTCAAGAGGTTTGAGAGAAGTGTACCAAGAGACAACCTGTAGGTGAATTTTATATTACGGAAGGCTATTTATTTCGTGGCAATCAGTTGTGCATTCCTAGAACTTCTCTAAGAAAAAACACATTTTGCAGTGTTTGGTTGCTCAACACGTTTCTGAGTTCAACATTGTGTTTGGTTGCTCAAAACTTGAAGGTCAGAAAACTACAATGTTTGGTTGCAGGCACAACAACAACTACAATGTAGGCAGATAGAGGCACAATGGCAGCGGTGGATTCAGGTTGCGCTTTGATACCAACTTGAGACAGTACGGGGAAGGAAAATACAAAATTCTTGAAGATATCTCAAATCAATTTATTAATAATCAAGGGGATATCTATTTTATTAGCTTAGAGGCCTGTTTATAGGTAAGCTCGAAAACAAAGCCTAATGATATCTGTTGGAAATTAGGGATCGATTGAAATCCCAAGATTTCCATGAATAGTTGTAAGGATAGTTTTTATTTGCAATCATGGGTGATTAGTTATAAATTGATAGCTTCTTTCAAGGGATTTGTAGGTTCCTAGAATACTCATTCTTTCTGTATAAAGATTTTGTACTCAATCATCTTTGCAATGAAGAAATTCCAAAACTTTTCAATATTGAATACAATAAGTACCTAATATCCCAATTCTAATAAAATATAAAATATGAGATAACATATCGTTAGACTCACGATAACATCAAATAATTAAATCCTAAATTATCCCATATTCCTAATAATTATCACTTAATTAATTAATAAAATATTCTTCCTTCCAATACTGCATCAATAAGTTTCGTTCACCTAAAGATCAATTGCTGAACTGTTTCTGATAACCTTTTGTTTGCCAACAAGAAAAATATATACCAGTACTGTATAAGCTGTAATTTTCCAAGTGAATAATAGTGAGGAGATCAGAAGTATAAATAGATATCCATATTAAACTTTGTCCAACAACTTTATCAATTGTTTTCCAAAAAAAAAAGAAAAAGAAAAACTTAATAGAAAGAGTGAAGAGAAAAATACAAGAATGAAGGATATGGCATCCTCCTCATCAAAGCAAATGGAAATAAGAGAAACTCAAAATAGAAATAATACATCATTATTATATCTCTCCAACCCTCCACATCTGAAAGGGAAAACCCATGAAAGTAACCATAACTGAGCATCATATAAATTCCTAACCTGACATTGACCATATGTGAGAGAAAGAAACTTGTCTATTTTCGTACTATCAACTCAAAATGGGCATATTTCCAGCATAAGGTAGAAAGAAACAGTAATGAACAGTTTCTTGCACACATAATTATAAGAGGCCTTACAGTTTAAAGGAGCCTCAGATACAATTTTTTTAATAAATAGTGCCCAGATAGAAGTTTCCCCTTCCCTCTCTTTTGGAGGTTGGGGATAAAAGTAATCTAAGTAATGGCATGCAATTCATACTGCCCACTACTTAATTGACATGAATCAAGTATCACAAGAAGAATAAGGGTTTCCAACCTTAAGAAAAGAATTGGCGCTTATTGTTGATGGTATCAGTCCCATAATGAATGAAATAACCATTAGTATTAGTCCAGTGAAAAAGTGGACCAGGAGAACCACATTCTGCAAGAAAAGTGGATGTCTTAAAATTTATAATATAGTTAAGTTAAAAAAGAGAAATTGAAGTCTCCACAGACCTGAGCCACGGTGTGATTAGAAAAGAAAAATGTAAGGCAATATGTTGATGATGCAATTGCAAGTCCATACTCCAAAAACATGAGGATTGTTGGTAGCAAAGAAACCCTTCCAACAAACTGATCCAGACCTACGGAATATTAAATATGCACAACAAAGCATTAACAATTATAATAATGTAAAACAAACAACAGGTCATATTCAGATTCACTCGAGACTTCTAGGTTTTAACGTTTTTCTTTCCTGGTGCCTCAGGAAAGAATCTATGACCTCTACCTACATTCCCACCCACACATCGACCTGAGCTAAGCTCAGATGGCTAGGTTAACCACTTGTTCAAAATCTTA
Source organism: Ceratonia siliqua (assembly GCA_034509205.1). Taxonomy (NCBI): domain Eukaryota; kingdom Viridiplantae; phylum Streptophyta; class Magnoliopsida; order Fabales; family Fabaceae; genus Ceratonia; species Ceratonia siliqua. The sequence goes on along the minus strand of JASKGM010030615.1, from coordinate 12,095 downwards.
AGCCCATAGGAAGCAAGCTGTCAAAGAATGAAAATGTCACTATCATGTCATGCAACTGGCTGGGCTTGAAGTGAGGCAAGGAACAAATCCTCCACCACATTGCCTGAAATTTAATTTAACAAATAAAGTTGAGATCAATCATGTTTTGGAACAACTTATCGAAGAGGCTCCAATATTATATCAAAGAATCAAATCAGTCAGCCTAAAAGATTAAGCACTTAGGTGAGGACCAAAGAATAACTTTTTAGATATCTCTATCACAAGCTTGACAATTACCATAACAAAGTTACATATTTTGTGAAGATGAATAAAGGAAAAAAATATTCCATTTTGTTGACTGATGGGCCCCAGTGTTTAAGTGGCTCACGTGTTAGTGTTTAAGTCAGCATAGGAGTCTGTGTTAGTGTTTGAATCAGCATAGGAATCTGTGTTAGTGTTTGAGTGAGTGCGGGAGTCTGCTACAGGCTGGTTTGGCAGCGTTAAATAGGGCTAGGGATGGCATTTTCGGGGAGGGAGAATTCTGGGCCATTGAAGAGGGGAGTCTAGCACCCAATAGCTGGGAGAGGGTTCTAGAACTATGATATTGTTGTTTCTTTATTTCTTTACTGTCTTTTAAAGTGCTAAGCATCAATTCTCTGGTCCAGAGGAATCCATAGCCTCTGTTTCATATTATTTCAATTCTCTCAGTATTTTATCAGTTAATTCTGCTGCTGTTTCTATTCAATAAAATACCAGAGGACCTATTGTGTTGTGTTTCAGTTTAAAGAATTGCAGGATTCCATCATTGACCCTAAAGTCAATATAATTTTGAGCAATAAAGGTTCCCATGAAACAGCCATGAACAGAGCAACAAAGGGAAGCCATAAAAGACGATACTATCCCATAACAGATATAAGGGCAAAGAGACACCGTTGAAATTTTTTTATGGGTGAATTATGCAAAAAAAGATGATAGAGGTGAGGAAAAGCTTCTAAATAAGGACATCTCCACCTCGAACTTAATACCACCCAAGGAGACTGGTAGTTTAAACGGTAATGCCATAGCCAATTAGCCACCAAATCTATGTTTTTGGATGCCAAATTTCCAAGATCCAATCTGCCTTCATTCTTTTTTTGTTAAAAGAAAAAATTTTATTAAGAGAGAGATACAAATGAGAAGGATAGGGTATCCTCCGAGGAAAAGGGTCCAAGACAAACAGAATAACAAAATTAAAAAAAACACATTGTTATACATCCAGCAGAGCTGCCCAATCCCTTTGCATATATAAAAGAGACAATCCCTTCAAAATCTCTGGGGCGAACACCATAGAGAAGCCCAAAACAAAATCCTTGCCCATAGTCCATCTAAGTACAAGGAGACACCCTTAAAAATACAAGCATTCCATTCCTGCCAAATATTCCCAATTAAAGAAAAAATCACACATTGCCACAAGGTTCAATCCTCCTTTGCTCAACCAAAACCCCTGTAACTGTTTAAGTTGAAAATGCTCTAAATCCCGCAAACAAACCCAAATCTCATCAATGATCCAAAAAATTTATCCCATAAGCAAGCGACCCTTGGCAATGTAGAAATAAATGAACCCCATTTTCTGCACTATTCATGCACATAATAGAAATTTCAGGAGACAATACCGGTTTAGGTCTACAAATCCACAACATGACATATGTATTAATTCTATTGACTCCAAATAAAAGATTTGACATTTGAAAGAGCTATAGATTTCCACATGAGGTTTTCAAGAAGGAAAACTTCTCTAGTAGAAGAGGAAATAAGGAAATGAAAGTAAGATTTACAAGCACACACCCCTAAAGTATCTAAATTCCAAACTCTCCTATCCGTGATTGGGGTTAGACGAATAGCATCAAGCATAGGCTATAGAGTTTCTAATTCATTAACATCTCTATCAGTAAGATCCAGCAGAAAGTGAAACTCTAGGGATGCATATTCCCCTTGATAGAACAGAAGTTTTGAACCAAGGCATTATGCAGAGAAGAAAGATGATAATGATTCAAGAAAGCTTGGCAAAAAGGAATATGCCCTACCCACATATCCTCCCAAAATCTAATACAACCACCATCGCCAACCTTCAAAGAGACGAGATTGTTAAGACTCCTAGAAGGGCTACATTTGCTAGAAGAAATAATAGAACTCAGTTGTACCTAGACTTGGGGGAGTTGGGCAATTGGGAACTTAACTACAAATGGTTGCTAGAGAATCCTTATATTGAGGGGCAAAGGCTGAGCGAAGGGAGGCAATTAGGTGAATTGTGAGGGAGAGCTTGTTGACCCCTCAAATGTCCACTATCTTGTATGTTCCTTTTATTCTACTGGAATAATAGATATCTCTTAGAGAGAGATTTGAATATGTTTTGTTCATTCTAGAGTGAGTTCTTAACAAAGTGGTCTCAGAGCAGTTCTATCAAAGGGAATGACGAACAAGATGGAAGAAAGACTCACGGTCATGGAGGAACAAATGGGGTCTATTAAAGAATTGGTGCAGAGGATTCCATTTCTTGAAAAGAAAGTTGAAATGCTATTAACCAAGATGGATTAGATTTTGCAAAAATGTAGGTCACCAGCAATTAATCTGAGACCTCAAAGAGAAGAGGTTCCAACTGTCTATAGTGTTGTCAGGGAAAGAGGGGAAGGAAAGGAAAGGAATTCGGAGCCTCACCTGGAAGCAAGAAATATGGAGGGGCAACTATGAACGGCACCACCGAAGAAGTAACGAAGCAGAACGGCATAAAGAGGAATGTCTTCAAGGGAAAAGAACACTTCTTCAACCGTATGACAAAGCTAGAGAAGCTATGAGCATTCGTCGTCAATCTGGGTTAGGAGGCAGTGGCGTGGTTCCGAGAGACTAACGGCCATCGAACCATCCGAAATTGGGGAGTGCACAAAGGATAACGTTGGGCCATACTGGGCCGGATTAGTGGTATGGGCCTCGTTGAGTTCTTGACTTTGGGCCGAAATTGCTCTATAATCAAAAGTCGATGGGGTACGTGTTGCAATCTATGCTCTAGAATCTAAAATCAAAGAAAAAGAAGGGAAGCAGGCGTCCACCAAGGTACCATTGGGGTATTTCGAACTTGACTAGCTTAAAATTACAGCGGAGATCGTCTTCTCAAGAGCATTGGGTGATAGCCAGCAGGTACTTTAGATATCTAACGATGGTCTTCCAGATTTAGGTCAAATTAATGAAGAGACATGTTTTACTGATGAGGTCCACCAACCAGTTCTTACCTATCCTAGAGCTTATAGAAAAGTTACAGTGAAGCTAAAGATTCACCACTTGGCTGTGGAGGCTCTTCTAAAAGCAACCAAGTCCTTGTTAGAAGTTGATCATAACTTCATTCCTGGACCATTGGCCATAAATGATCAAAATGGCTTTGATAGGCTACCTCATGTGCATATGCCTTACAAGTTCTAAAACAGTTGATCCAGCAGTGCCTGGCAGATGCAGTACATCTGGAAATGTATATGATGATGCAATATTGCAACATCTATATTGATGGCTTTGCAGTCCTCAAGCAAAACCTTTTTATTTTACAAAGGATTTCGTCAAATCAGTTGTAAGTTGGGTCACAATGCAGTTTCAGCTCTACTTCGTCCTTGGGCTTTGGGAGACTTTTGAAACAAGCTCTCTACACTTCCCCACTTATCACCTGCAGGACAAGGTAAGGTTTTGGGCAGCGCATATTGTTAAGACTCTCGGACGGGCTATGTATGCTAGAAGAAATAACAGAACTCAGTTGTAACTATATCAGTTGTAACTAGATGTAGGAGAGTTTGGGTAGTTGGGAACTTAACCATAGATGGTTCCTAGAGAATCCTTATATAGAGGGGCAAAGGCTGAGAAGAGGTAGGCAATTAGGTGAATTGTGAGGGAGAGCTTTTGGACCTCTCGAATGCCCACTATCTTGTATGTTCCTTTTATTCTACTGAAATAATATATATCTCGAAGAGCGATTTGGCTCTGTTTTGTTCATTCTAGAGTGAGTTCTTAACAAAGTGGTATTAGAGTAGTTCAATTAGAGGGAAAGACGAACAACAAAATGGGGTTTGTTAAAGAATTGGTGCAAAGGCTTGAGGACAAGGTGAGGCATTGGGCAGCGGGTATTGTTAAGACTGCTAGATGGGCTACGTATGCTAAAAGAAATAATAGAACTCGGTTGTAACTATATCAGTTGTAACTAGACTTAGAGAAGTTGGGCAGTTGGGAACTTAACTGTAAATGGTTGCTAGAGAATACTTATATAGAGGGGCAAAGGCTGAGAGGAGGCAGGCAATTAGGTGAATTGTGAGGGAGAGCTTGAGGACCTCTCGAATGTCCACTATCTTGTATGTTCCTTCTATTCTACTGGAATAATAGATATTTCAAAGAGCGATTTGGCTCTGTTTTGTTCATTCTAAAGTGAGTTCTTAACAGAGATCTAAACGAACCATAACCCTGAGAAATAAATTTCCAAGGGCTAGCATGAGTAGCAGTAAACGCCGAATTGGCATCACACCCATTCTAATCTAAACTACACTTGCTCAGGCTAACCTGATGCCATAAAGTAGTAGTTTCTAGAAGAAAACATCATAGTCATTTGCTTGTCAAAGCAGTGTTCTTAGACACCAAATTTCCAAGGCCCAAACCCCCTTTTAACCAAATTCCCCAATTAACCAAATGATCCCTTCTTCTATCTCCCACACTAGACCAAAGAAAATCCCACAATCTTTTCCAATCATCGTGCACCCACAAGGGAATTCAAGAGGGAAAGATAATAAAGTAGAATACTAGAAAGACAAGATTGAATGAGGGCTATATGACCAACCATAGAAAAAAATAGCCTTTCGATTTATCCAAACTCTTAGACACTTTTTGCACCACAGGAACCCAAAAGGAGGCAGCACTTGGATTTTCTCCAAGAGGAACATCTAACTAAGAGGCCAATGCAGGACCTGAACCTTGATAAAGCAATCTCCCTTCATTCTTAGGCCTACAACAAATCTCCCAAATAACAAGATAATCCTTATTTTGTTTGCTCACATAGCGCCAAAGAAAGTCTGTTATAATTTTCTCCATCTACCATCGGTTGCCAGCCAAAGGAACACCTAAATAAGTGGCCACTGTAGGATTTGATAGCCAGCCAAAAAGGCATAGAATGGAAGAACTGACTATCCACATTTCCTATCAAGATCAATACTAATGATTTCCTGCAAGTTCAAAGACTCACCCAAGCTCTCTCGCCTATTATTTGTGTTATGTGTGGCTCTAAGTTTGAAACAACTGTATATTTGTTTTTAAAATGCCCAATAGCCAATTCCCTTTGGAGTAGGTTATTTTTTGTTTTTGCCTTTGGTGAATCATGGGTTGTGTCCTCTCAACTTAAAACAGTTTCTTTTTCATTAGCTTGGAGGTTTTGGTAAAACTAACAAGGGAAAGGCTTAATAGCAGTCTGCCATCGATGCTTTTCTTTGGAGTATTTGACTTGAGCCAACTCTTTTCTTCAAGAATTCTTAGCCCTTGGACTTGATATGGGACAGAATTGTTTTTCTGGTTCAAGTTCTACTTAAGGGAGCTTCCCCAAGAAATGGACAAAGGGATTGGAGAGCATTATAGCATTGTTGCTTTTGTTTTTGTTTTATATGTTTCTTCTCACTTTGCTCATTACAATGTCTTATTGTCTCTTTTTTTAATAATCTTTCCTTCCTCTCTAGTGCTATTTATTGTTTCATCCCAAGAAAAATCTATTAGATTGATGTCAATGATGAGTGTTCATTTTCAAATTAAATAAAATAAATATGCCAAACCCTATCATCACTAATAAAAGAATAGAAAACGTACCAAAGATGTAGAAGAGAACTACTGCAAAGGAGGTAGGAAACAAGAAGCTCACAAAGTCCCAGACAAAAGTAGAAGTCCAATATGAAATAATAGAAACCTGGATTAGGATATATCAATGTTAGATGTGTGTACTGAAAAGGAGATAAACAAGCATATATTAAATGCTTCTTCTTTTGAACTAAGATACCCCACTGATTAGTTGTTGGTGTTTGGCTTTTACTTCACGTTCCTGCACCAGTCAAATGTTTACAAAAATTTAGCCCAAGAAACAAAAAATTTGAGAATATCAATAATCTGACACACTTGTGGCAGAAATCTATCTTTGGCATGTCATTATGACAAAAATAATGATTAAAAAAAGGATCAGAATGTCGAATAACAAAATTTTGAAGTCCCCTTGCATTGGAAAGACAGAAACTTGAGCAAATATTGAATTAGGACAGTTGGCAGGCAGGTCTCTTTTTAAGGTATACAAGAGAGATACCATAAAAGAGGGAACAAAATCAAGCTTTAAGGTAATTTATCCAGAAATGTTACCCTCATAAAACACAAAATGGTTAATTTCCAAGCATGTTGAACCGAAAATTCCGGAAGAAACAAATAGATGACAGGATTAGTACTGTTTCCATCCAAAAACCTATAATGCATGTTCAAGATGAGAAAGCCGGTATAAGGGTTTGATGGGAATAGGAGGCCAAAACTTTGTGGCAATGTGCAGTGCTATGGAGTTATGCTTGGAGAGGAATGCTCACATTTTGAGGAATGTCTCTTTGTTTCTTCAGCAGTTGTGGAACAAAAAGTTTTATGGTTTCCCTTTGGTGTTCGCTCATGGCTGTTTTAAGGGGGTTTCTCTTTCAGATATGCAGAGAGATTGCACTCTTTCAGTGCATGTTTGATTTTTTTTTTTTTTTCTGGTTTTCTGCTTTCTTATGTACTCTGTATTATGTCTTACCTCTTTCCTTGTAAATCTTTTTTTCCTCCTAATAAAATTAATTTTCTATGAACAAAAGATGAGAATGGTAGACCAGTGGCAAGATAGAGATAATCAGAGAAGAAATGAAGATGTATATTCGAAGATAAAGTGGCATCACTTGAGAATGTTGTTGGTCACTAGAGATAGTTTGATCATGCTCAAAGAAAAATTAAAAATACTATCATTAATAGCATTTTTTACAAGAGAAAAAAGATACAGAAATGGCCTGCACTGAAAAAGGTGAAATGTGATAAAGCAAACAGGAAAAAATATTATTGTGCCAAGCTGAATTTCCCAAATGAAAACATCTACCACTACTGGAAAAAGATTATGCAGTCAATTTTAATCAGCTGGGAGTGTAAATGAGAGTAACCTATCTAACAACAAACTTCCCAGTTCACTGTCCCGTGACAGAAGGAAGTGCTGCCAGAGCAAACAGAAAAGGTGGCACACTTTTTTTTGGGGATAAAAAGAAAGTAGCACCATGTAACTGAATAGGATGATTGTCTGTTACAGAGAGAATGTCAAAAGGAATAGAGACTCCTATTAGACGGTTCAATGATGCAACACGTGGACATCATTTTCAAAATTTGTTACCTTCTGTTTGGTATAGTTAATTGTTGAAAACAACATTCTTAACCTAAACACTGAAAGTTGTGCTCAATTCTGTAACTTTCCTTAGGATGAATGGTAAAAACTTGTTAGAAAGATGCTAAGGTGATTTTAATCAGCGTATTAAAAATTACCTTTACAATGGAAACAGCAAATGAGGCAGGTATAAAAGAGAAGGCAATATTGACAATAACTGCAGCAGAAAAGGCATCCAGATCCTACAAAATTTGATCAGCAGCTCATCAAACCTTTGATATTGATTGAAGAAAGTAGAAGGAGTTCTTAGTCAGGGTATTTTATATATATATATATATTATCGGATAATTACTGCTAAGAGATAAACACTATGATAACTACAAGAGAGAAAGCACTGCTAAATTAGCCAAATTGGTTATCTAAAACCGTTAGACATCTTTGGCATCAATGCCCATGATGTGGTTTCTATATAAAGATATGAAAAAATAAATTATCTATATTAATATTAAATATAATATGTGTAAAGCCTTTTCGTATCTTTTACCCTTTGTCTCTCCAAAGCCTAGAGTACCAATTAATCAAAGCTGTTAATATTACCCATCTAATGGTGTGTAATATATTATGGATAAAAAAAAATGAACACCCAATGACCCAAAAAAAGTGGGAATTTATGGGTAGTAAGCAGTTATTTGATGTTTCAAAATTCCTCTCTTCTCTCTCCCTTTCTTTTTGTTTCCCTACTTTTTCTCAAACACTACACTTTACATCTTAACATGTAATCATTATTTATTTATTTTTTAGCCTTAAGTACAAATATAATCAAAAAGTGAATTGCCATGCACTACATTAGTAACAGTGTATAAGTATGCAATGGGATTGAATTGCAGTCTAATTATCGCTTCTAAAATGATCATGTATCATGATACTCAAAGGATCTTCATTCCCGAGAAAGAAAAAGAACATGGTAGCTCACATGACGTTGTAAGCGCTGGCTTTGTGTCAGTGGTAGAGGGTGGTTACGTGTCTGAATTGTCATATTCATGTCACGAGTAGCAAGCCTAAGAATTGCAGCATTCATCAAATTGATAAAGGTTGGACCAGCATGCTGACAAGAACAGTTATGTAAAACAGTGTAGCCTAAGCTTCCATCATTATTCTGCTCATCCATTAAAATCGCCCCATACCTGCTTATCAAAATACATTGCAACAAAATGTATAACACATTTGGTCATCATATTAAAATAACTTAATAAAAAAAGTATTTAGTTTTTTTTTTTTTTTTGGAGAAGATAAATAATAGGGACAGATATTAAGGGCCTATTTGATTTAGCTTTTGTTTGTTCGTTTCTAAAAACAGTTTGCAAATACAATTTTTAAACATAGTTTTTGGAAACAAAAAACAAAAAAATCCGTTTGAAAAATCTATTTCCAAAACAGTTTCAGGAATATTTCATTTAACTTGATTTTAAATTTTAAAACTCAAGACTTATCTTTCTTTAAATTATAATTTAGATTATTAAAATATATAAATAAAATGATAATTATAATATTATAGAATTAATATAATACAAATGATTAATTAAGTTGGATTACAAAATTATTTACAAAAGTAACATCAATAAAAATTATTATCTCTCTGTTTTTTTAGAGAAAACAGAGAATAGAAAATAAAGATCAGCTTAAAGTTGTTCTCTCTTTTCTGTTGCAAAGTACAAAAAAAAAAAAGCTTTTAAAAACTGAAAGTAGAAAACAGTTGTCCCAAAGAGAATTTTTTTCTTTTTTTGTTTTCAAGAACAGAAAACTGTTTTTAAAAACAGTAATCAAACAAGCCCTAATCCTCTATTATTTATCTAAAAACTTGTACGTAAAACCAGAAAATAGATAAAAACACATGAAACTATCAACCCATGCAAAAATCTACCTCAAAAACAAAGCTTTCCAAGATACTAGAGAACTCAAATATATGCACAGGCAGCCAAAAGTCACTCAGCCTAAATCTTGCTCTATGATTGTTTTTAATAAAAGGATAAATTATATTAAAAAGAAGAGATATACAATTGAGAAGGATAGAGTATCATCGTTGGAGAATATCAAGAATCAACAGAAGATAAATAAAGTACAAAAGGAAAGTTAAACACGCAGCAAAGCTGCCCAATCCCTTGTATATTTAAAAGAGACACTCCCTTAAAGAAACCTTGAGCTGAACACCACAGAGAACCCCCAAACATAATCCTTGCCCATAGGGCATTCAAAGACAAGGAAAGACCTCTGAAGACCATTTCGCTCCAGCCAAACATTCCAAATGACAGCAAAAACAGCACATTGCCACAAAGTTCTTGTGGAATTCTGAATCTTCATAGTTAATGTTCTAGGATTCATTGTATTATATTATTTCCTTGTTTGATTATTTCCTTTTCTATTATGGTTCCAGTAATCATGGCCGAGATTCCTATAATCTCCATGATTCTGGCCTCATTTATCTTTATTAGATAACAGCTGTATTGTTCCTGATTTTTAGGAATGGGTCAATTGCATTAAGGCACCCTCTCCTATTTAATCTTGTATAATCTTCCTATTCGAAATAAGAGAAAATATTATCTCTCAAAAACTCACATGGTATCAGAGCCTAGTTCCGATCCAGGGACCTGTGGGTTATGGACCTGTGGAAAACAGACAATAATATGGTGATGTCTTGGCTGATCAACACCATGGAGAATGAGATTGGACAGAACTTTATGTCCTATGACTCAGCAAAGGAACTTTGGGAGGCTGCAAAAGTGACATATTCAGACAATGACAACACTGCTGAGTTGCTAGAAATTAAGAGCAGTCTTCATAATTTACGTCAAGGTGACCTCTATTACTCAGTACTATAATACTCTCACTCGATTAAGGCAACAATTAGATGTATTTGAGGAAGTTATTTGGAATTGTACTGAAGATGCTAACAAGTACAGGAAAAGTATGGAAAGAGATAGAGTTGCAAAATTTCTCCCTGGCCTAAATAAAAATTTAGATGAAGTGCGTGGAAGAATTTTTGGGATGAGACCTCTCCTATCTATCAAAGAAGCTTTCTCAGAAGTAAGGAGAGAAGAAAGTAGGAAAAAGTTGATGTTGGGAGAACATAGCTCTCCAAACAGCACAACAAACTCTGAAGGATTAGTACTTGCAGCCCGAGGAATGCAAATGAGCACAATTCTGTCACTAAATTCTTCATTAATCATTATGAATTTCAGGACATGGCTTCGGGGAGGACGATTAGCTTTGCTAAGGAAAATGAAGGACTATTTTTTCAAGGAAGATGATCAAACTCCAATGAGTATAAGTGCTGCTGGTCAGTCTATGAGTGGGAGTAATAACAGTTGCTATTATGCTGTGGCACTTTAGACTAGGCCACCCAAATTTCATGTACCTTGCAAAATTGTTTCCTGAACTATTTTTCAATAAAACTCAGTCTCATAAATCATCTCATCCTAGTAATTTTCAATGTGAAATTTGTCAAATGACCAAACATACCCGAAATATCTATCCCACTCAATCTTATAAACCATCTCATCCTCTTTCACTTATACACAGTGACATTTGGGGTCCATCTTAGGTAAATAACATCACTGGAGCTAGGTGGTTTATCTCAATGACCACTCACGAATTACTTGGATCTTCCTGTCAAGAGAAAAATCTGAGGCTGGAAAATATTTTAAACAGTTTCACACCATGATTCAAAATCAATTCCAAGCCAAAATTCAAATTCTCAGGACTGACAATGGGAAAGAGTATTTTCACTCTATTCTTGGCAACTATCTTGTGGAAAATGAGATTGTCCATCAAAGCTCTTGCATAAACAACCCTCAACAAAATGGAATAGCCGAGAGAAAAAACCGCCATCTCCTAGAAGTTACTAGATCAATCATGCTGTCACATAATGTCCCCAAACATTTCTGGGGTGAAGCTGTACTTACAGCCACTTATCTCTTCAATAGGATGCCTTCTAGGGTCTTAAACTTCCAAACACCTCATCACACTCTTACTCAACTATTTCCCAAGTCCAAACTCATTTCAAACCTTCCCTTAAAGGTCTTTGGATGTACCTCTTTTGTCCATATACCCTCTCACCAAAGAAGCAAACTTGATCCTAACTCCATTAAATGTATCTTTCTTGGCTACTCTCCTCATCAAAAAGGGTATAAGTGCCACTCTCCTATCACTCGAAAATTCTACCATACCATGGATGTCACTTTCTTTGAAAATCAACCCTTTTACCCCACAACTGATATTCAGGGGGAGATCTATTTACCAATTCAAGAGGAATATCAGTTTTTGAACCTACCCGAGCCTCACTCCAATCTACCTAAGCCTCAATCCAGCCTACCTGAATCTCCATCCAACCTACCCGAGCCTCACTCCAGTCTATCTGAGCCTCAATCCAACCTACCCGGGCATCCAGATCCTGAAACTACCAACCTACCCGAGCATCCAGATTCTGATAATACATTAGATGTTATTCAGAACAAGCATAAGACAGCTAATACTCAGGAAGAGCAGGGAGAAAAAATTCAAAAGGTTTACTCTCGGAGAGATAAGGCATCAAATGAGCTTATTCCACCTGAACAAAGCCAATCGTCAAACCCAAAGCCAGACTCTATTACTCAAGGTAACATTGATAGTCTTCCTGAAAATGATCTTGATTTATCTATTGCAAAAA
>JASKGM010030604.1:0-25806 GCA_034509205.1 Ceratonia siliqua | reverse complement strand
TATTTATCTATACTAATATAGACTAATATATATGTATTTGAAGGTTAGACTATTGAACCAAATTTGTCACTATTATTCTTATATTGCCTTTTTAATTTTTTAAAAGAATAGTGAATAATTAAAATTTAAAATTTTTAAATAATTAACACGCATGTCAAGATATTAGTATAATTTATCTCCTATTAAGAAATTAAAATTTTTTCATAATAAATAAATAATATAAAATATTATATTTGGTAAACTACCATAACCTTTTCAAGGTTTAGTAATATAACAATCGACACTCTTCTTATTTATGAAATCACAGCCACATTCCTTGTGAATTTCTTTAATAATATGTTATGAGTAATATGTTATATGATTAATATCTAAATCATTAATAAAATATGTTATGAGTAATACTAATATCTAAAAATTAAACAAATATATAGTACTTTTGAATATATAAATTTCTTTATCTCGTTTAAATTTTTTAAAACTTATACTTTTTATAATTTTAATTTATACTCTATCTATTCACAAAATTGTTAGCAAAACTTTTATCTGGGCAATAGCTACAATTTTTCTCTAAAAAGCTTTCAATCTTTTAATTTAATATAGCAAAAATCATCAAAAGGGTGTGAAAACTAATTAGTAGTATGTTAGTGTAAGTTTTAATAATAAAAGTGTAAGTGTATATTTTATAAACTTCAAGGGATGTTCTAGTATGAATAGAAAAATAAGGAGTGTGAGTGTAATTTTTTAAAAATGGACAGTCTAGTATAAATTAAAAAGAAAAAAGGAGTCTGTTAAAAATTTTAGAAAATTGAATGTAATTTATTAAAAAAAAAGAAGAGATAATTTTGTTCAAGTAATTCTAGGGACACTATATTCAAAGGTGTCAGTTAGCTTAGCGGCTAAATTAGTTGTGGATGCAAGGACCTAAGTTCTAGTCCCGGTATGGGTCTAAGGGATGGGAGAGACTTACCTCCCATTATGTATATCTCATGACTCAAAATGTATTTTGTTCTATGATGCCTCAAATAATTTCATAATAATTCTTTATAACATTAGAGACAACAACGAAATCTAAGGGCTTGTTTAGTTTGAGAAATTGTTTTCTATTTTCATTTCTTACTTTTATTTTTTGAAAATAATTTTCATTTTAAAAATTTCAAGTTTTAGAAAACATGTTTAATTTATTATTTTATTTTCAATTTTTAAAATTTTGAGAAGGAAATATTGAAAACATGTTTTTAGGCTTGTTTTCTGTTTTCATTGAAAATGAAAAACAGAAAATGAACAAACCAAGCAGTCCGTTATTTACCCAAATTCTTTAATTTCAGAAAAAAAATATTATGCAAAAAAAGGGTAGAATTAATACTAATCAAGGAGGAATTGCAAAGAGATAAGACAAATGACAACTAGAATCAAAGAAACATAAGGAAACATATTTTAAAAATCAAAAGCTGGATTGGTGGGAGGCTTCCTGCTTCTACCATTAAATGAAGCTAATTAATTACTTATTAGTAATTTTATATGAATAATAATTTAACCAAACTTATAAAAATTTGAATTTAAAACTAGATATAGTAAGTAAGAATAAGCTCTAACTATTGATCCGGGTCGATCAAAATACAAAGCCTACATGTTGAAAAATTGTTATACCAGTCCCGAATCCTAAGGAAAGTTGCACTAGAGGAGTACCAGCCCACTTACCACGTAAGAAGGAGAAAATGCATGAACATGCATTGACTCACCTACCACGTTTAGGAGATGCTTAATTTTTTGGTTACTCGCAAAGTGGAGATAGGGGGAGTTATTTTGACTTCAAGGAGAACGTGCCCACTACTCACACCAGTAAGGCATCCATATAAAGGGACCCAATGGAAGAACGAGGGGTAGAGAGAGAGAAACAGAGAGCAATGTTACTGATCTGATGTGAAGTTCATAAGAGAGCAATAGAATTCTCGTTTCAATTTCCAACTTCTTGTTTCTTTATTTTCCTTTCACTAAAGTATTTCCTGCTATTGTTTATTTCTCCATCCGTTAAGAGTAAATCAGATCAAGTTGGTATCAGAGCTAGGTTCGATTACTAGTTGCAAAGTCAACGAATGGTCTTAACCAAATCTGGATATCAAGTTACCGGTGAACCATTATCTATCTTGAGAGTTTATCGCAAACCGCCAGCAAGAGTTGAGATGTTAACTCCCGAAGAAAATCCTCGGAACAGCCAGATTTGGCCACGAAAGTAGAGAGATTGACAGAACAACTAGGGGTGGTTCTCTCTTGGATACGAGCACAGACTGTAGCACCAAATATAGAGGCAGAAAGGATAAAAAAAGAATCTATACCACCACGAGCACCTGTAACTCAAGGAGGTCATAACAAGGTTGAAATAGATAATGATAACACCATTTCCTTTGCAGAAGGAAAGCATCATCCTTTTAAAATAGAAGCTAAAGTGGAAATCCCCACGTTTGATGGTAATATAGATGCCGAGAAGTTAGATGCCTGGATTGATCAATTAGAAATGTATTTTTCCCTGTATGGATTTAATAGCATCGGGAGGGTAACATTTGCCAGATTAAAACTCACTAACCATGCATTAACATGGTGGAATGCACACCTCAAGCAAACACAAGAACAAGAGATCGTAAAGAATTTACTCAACTTATCTGAGAAGAGTTCTATCCTATGCGTTATGCTCAAGATCGGTGATCTCGGTGGCACACATTGCGACAGCGACCAGAGCAATCAGTGCAGGAATATGTCACTGAGTTTCGAAGACTAGCCTTGGTTTTGGGAATCAATCTTCATGATGAGGCACCTGTAACTCAAGGAGGTCATAACAAGGTTGAAATAGATAATGATAACACCATTTCCTTTGCAGAAGGAAAGCATCATCCTTTTAAAATAGAAGCTAAAGTGGAAATCCCCACGTTTGATGGTAATATAGATGCCGAGAAGTTAGATGCCTGGATTGATCAATTAGAAATGTATTTTTCCCTGTATGGATTTAATAGCATCGGGAGGGTAACATTTGCCAGATTAAAACTCACTAACCATGCATTAACATGGTGGAATGCACACCTCAAGCAAACACAAGAACAAGAGATCGTAAAGAATTTACTCAACTTATCTGAGAAGAGTTCTATCCTATGCGTTATGCTCAAGATCGGTGATCTCGGTGGCACACATTGCGACAGCGACCAGAGCAATCAGTGCAGGAATATGTCACTGAGTTTCGAAGACTAGCCTTGGTTTTGGGAATCAATCTTCATGATGAGGTAATACTTACAAAATTCATAGCTGGGTTAGAAAGATAAATACAAGGGGAGATTGATGACTATTGAAGCTACCAAATTATATCATCTATATCCAATCCACCAACACTAACTGTAGTATATGGCAACACTGGGTCGAACCCTTGGACTACTTTAATTATGTTATCACATTAAGAGGCTGGTAAGCGGAGGGGTTGTTTTGTGTGAGTTTAATCTATTGGAAGCAGTAAAAAAATAGTAATAGAATTTATGACAACAACCAATCCAGGGGATATTAACCAACCTTGATATTAATCTCTTATTGATCATTAATTATTCATTCAATCACCACACAAGTGCTTCGCTTTAGAACACATCAAGAATCCTTCAAGTATTCTATGGAATCTCTACTAGACAAGCATCCAGGATTTAATCACTTTAATGTAGTTGAATCAAGCATACATCTATCAGCAGAGTGACCTAAAGCCAGAATCCAGCCAAACTAAACAATTTACCAAAAAGCTTTGTTACTTTGTTCACTTCTTGTAAATCTCTTAAACACATGATCATTAAGCAACTATCATGTACACATCCTAATTAAATGAAGCATTTAGTCAGAACAACAAGAGACAGGAAGAGCTTGGTAATGATTAAACTGTAAAATATTCAGAACAACATCAACTAAACATCAAGGTGATCAATCCCTTGGATTAATTTAAGGTTTTAAACCTCCATGAACAAGAGGGAAGAACTTACAAACTAAACAAGTAAACCCTAGAGAGAAAAGTACTGCAGAAAACGTAATAAAATAGTAAAAACCTCCGCCTCCTTACATTCTGCACCTCTTCTCCTTTTATAGAGCTCTAAAAATTAATAATCCAAGTTTACCCTTAGGTCACAACAACTCCAGCTGTCTAGACAGCTCATAACCGACTTACAAGAGGATAAACACAAGCAAAATGTCACAGTTTTGCTAAGGAAGTCTGCAGCAGAATTTTATTATACAACAGCACCATTCTGTCTTCTAGGTGTAATTTCACCCACCAGACATCTAATTCAGTCTTGGAGCTCTTCATGAAAGTTGTAGAGCTTTCTCTTAGCTTTCCTACAAGATAAGGTTAGTGAAAACCATATGTCCATAACTCAAGTTATGATCAAAATACAGAAGCAGTGTAAAATTATCAAATCTGTAGAAAAATGCAATAAAGTGCAATTGTAATCCAAACTTGCAAAGTATGGCTAAACCATGTCAATTGAGCACATAAATCACTCTAGGAGTCTAAATATAAGGTTCGCTTCATGTGTAAATATCATTTTTATCAATTCCCCCACACTTAACTTTTGCACGCCCCGGGCAAACTGGAATGCCAGAGATAAACATACTCAATAACTAACAACTTCAAAAGAGACACTTTCCAATGATATGCCAAAAGTCTAGAAGTAAGATGAACACCCAATGATTCAAGGGAAAACAAGGTAATTTCAATTGAAAAGCATGATTCAAGAATGGTAGATTCTCACAAGATATACTTTCATCTCTTCAAAGTGTTTGATAGGTAGGTATTTCACTCAATGATACTCATGAAAACAACTACACTACCATAAGCTTGCATATCTTCTACTTCTCTACTACACAAACATATGCATATATAAATTAGGAGGACTTTGGTCAAGGTTAAAGTAGGGCCAAGGTGAAGGAATGATAGATTAGGGAAAAGAGCATTGAGTAGAAACTCAATTTACAAGAATGCAATGTTTTTTCCAACCATATGGGTAAAGCTTATTCTTCTTACTTACTCCCTCATATTCTCTTCTCTTATTTTTTTTTCTTTTTGTGTTGCTTTTTTTTTTATTCACTTTTTTCATTCATTTTTTTTTCTTTCACAATCCTTTGTATTGTTTCTTTTCTTTTGATTGTTTTCACATTTTTTTTGTTCACCCAACATGTTTACATATTTATCACTTGCATAATCTCACACTTGTACAATTAGTTCCCAAAAAAAAATAGCCAATGCTCATCCATTCCCTAAGACAAGGTACAACACGGTTGTTCCACATAGGCATATATGAACTAAGACAAGAAATAAGTAAAATAAGCTCAAAGGGGTGAATCAGAAGGAAAATAATGTAAGGGTGGTTATTTGGCCAAGGTAGCTATTCCAAGAAAGAATGCCTCCATCATGTTTATGTATGCACATGAAAATGCAACTTAAAGAAAATCTACAAAAGTTCTAGAGTGAAATAGTGTTCATGAGCAAAAACCACACAAGAGAAAAGAGAATGGTGCAAATGCCAACTTCATTCATCACAATGCTCAAAATCTCACAAGGCATGTATCTACCAAATGGAATCATCCATCCAATATCCAAAACCAATGCTATCAACCTCAAGTATCAAGTGCTGCCATTTACAAACTTTGCACATCCAGAACATCATTAGAAAGTACTAAACAACTAGAAAAAATGTTCAAAAATAGTAAAAACAATAGCAAAAACAGTAAAAACAAAATATATACTAATGTAGGCTCAAAAACAGAATGTAAACTCCCCCCTCCCCCACACACTTAAATTCTACATTGTCCTCAATGTAAAGCTCAAAATTAACAAACCATGAAGACATATTAACAACAAATAAGGACATGAAAATAAAAGAGAAAGGGAAAGAGACATCCTTATGCTTAAGTTGAATATGTAGCATCATGCAAGTGCACCTCCTCTACTGTGTGCTCACAAAAACCTTCATAAAATGGCTTTAATCGGCATTGACCTTAAAAGCTTTATTAGTGGTTTCACTAATAATCTCCACCGTCCCATAAGGAAAAATCGTTGTTACCACAAACGGACCAAGTCATCTAGAATAAAGCTGCCCAGGCATTAGCTTCAAACAAGAGTTGTAGAGTAGCACTTTTTGGTCGATGGTGAACTCCTTTCAAGCCACCATTTTATCATGGAAAGCTTTAGTCTTCTCTTTATAAATTCTGGAATTCTCATAGGCTTCCAATTTGAGTTCTTCAAGCTCTTGTAATTGAAGCTTCCTTTCATCACCTGCCTAGTTCAAATCCATATTACAACGTTTCATAGCCCAATAGGCTCTATGCTCAATTTCGACTGGTAAATGGCACGCCTTTCCAAAGACAATCATGTAGGGAGACATCCTTATTGATGTCTTGTAAGCTGTCTGATATGCCCAAAGTGCGTCATCAAGCCGCTTACTTCAATCCTTCCTATTGGGTTGAACCTTCTTTTCAAGGATTTACTTTATTTCCTGGTTAGACACCTCTGCTTGGCCATTAGTCTGAGGATGATAAGGTATGGAAACCTTATAAAGCACTCCATATTTCTTCAATAAGGCTTGCATGTTTCTGTTGTAGAAGTGGGATCCTTGATCACTAATGATGGCTCTTGGGACTCCAAACCTGCTGAAAATGTATGCTTTGACAAAATCTAAAACAATTTTAAAATCATTAGTGTAGGTAGCCTTAGCTTCCACCCATTTTGACACATAATCAATAGCAAGAAGAATGTAAACACGACCAAAAAAATAGGGAAATAGACCCATAAGATCAATGCCCCAAACATCAAATATTTCACAGAACAACAAAGGTTGTTGAGGCATCTCATTCCTTCGACTAATATTGCCTGTCCATTGGCATCTTTCACAATTCTTACAATGAATGTGAGCATCACGAAACAAGGTGGGCCAATATAACCCAAAGTCTAAAACTTTCCTAGCTGTTTTGTTAGGTCCAAAATGGCCACCATAAGAAAATACATGACAAAAACTAAGAATGGAATCAAACTCATGCTCAGGCACACTCCGCCGAATAATTTGATCATTACAAAATCGCCACAAGTAAGGATCATCTCATACATAAAATTTGGATTCATGTTTCAATTTAGCTATATAGGCTTTTGTAATACAAGCAAGCAATGCATTGGCAACTAGATAACTGACTAAATTAGCAAACCAAGGTTCCTTACCTCGCAGCTGGAAAAGCTACTCGTCTGGGAATGTCTCTCGAATGGGAAGCTGGTCTGCTACTCCCAAAATTCAACTAAGATGATTAGTAACCAGGTTCTCAGATTCACATTTGTCTCAAATCTCAACATCAAATTCTTGCAATAACAACATCCAACGAATAAGCCTAGGTTTTGCCTCTGGTTTCTTGAGAAGGTATTTCAAAGTTGTATGGTCAAAATAAACAACAACTTTAGAACTTAGCAAATAGGAGCAAAATTTATCCAAAGCAAAAACAATCGCTAAAAGCTCTTTTTCGGTGGTAGTGTAGTTTATCTAAGCTGTATCCAATGTCCGAGAGGCATAATAGATCACATGAGGTTGCCTACCAACTCTCTAGGCCAGAACAGCTCCTATTGCGTGGTTGGATGCATCACACATGAGTTTAAAGGGAAGCTCCCAATTTGGTGCCTGAATGATGGGGGTGATAATGAGGGCTTGCTTCAATATGTTGAATGCATCCTTGCATGATTGGCTGAAATCAAACTCCACTCTTTCTAGAGTAGTTGAGATAGGGGAAGAGCAATCTTGCTAAAATCTTGGATGAATCGCCTATAAAATCCTGCATGACCAAGGAAAGAACGAATTTCCCGCATGCATATGGGGTAAGGAAAAGAAGCAATGACATCTATTTTAGCTCTATCCACTTGAATTCCTTTACTAGATATCACATGTCCTAGGACTATCCCTTGTTCTACCATAAAGTGACATTTTTCAAAATTTAAAACAAGGTTAGTCTCTACACATCTCTTAAGTACCCTAGCAAGATTACTCAGGCATGCATCAAAAAAAGAACCATAAACTGTAAAATCATCCATGAAAACTTATATGCAACTATCAAGATAATCGGAGAAGATACTTACTATGCACCTTTGAAAAGTGCTGGATGCATTGCATAGACCGAATGGAATCCTCCTATAGGCAAAAGTGCCAAAATGACAAAAAAAGTTGGTTTTCTCTTGGTCTTCTGGTGCTATGTGAATCTGGAAGTAGCCTAAAAATCCATCAAGAAAGCAGTAATGAGATTTGCTAGCCAATCTTTCCAACATCTGGTCTACGAGGGGCAAAAGAAAGTGGTATTTCTTAGTAGCTTGGTTCAGCCATCTATAATCAATACATACCCTCAAACTATTCTAAATTCTAGTAGGGATAAGCTCATTCCTCTCATTGGTCACTACAGTCACTCTGATCTTCTTGGGACTACTTGGATCGGGCTCACCCACTTGCTATCTGAAATGGGGTAAATAATGCCAGCTTGCAACAACTTGCTGACTTCTTTTTTTACATCTAAAATTAATGGGTTGAGTCGCCTTTGTGGTTGCCTTACTGGTTTAGCCCCTTCTTCCAGTGAAATACGATGCATGCATATGGAATGACTAATTCCAGGGATGTCAGCTAGGGTCCAGCCAATTGCTTTCTTATGCAATCTCAAAATGTTCAACAATTGCTCCTCTTGCTGAAGCTGCAGGTTCTCTGCTATGATCACTGGATGTTATTCTTCTTTATCTAAGAAAGCATATTTTAGGTTGCTTGGTAAACGTTTGAGTTCTAATTTTGGAAGCTGCACCACTGATGGAAGTGCTTTAGCTGAAGATGTTAAATCTGCAGTTTTGCGTGTGGTAGCTTCCAATACTTCTTGCACTTCACCTGATGCAGTAGCTTCATCAATCTCAACCAACTCATCGAACTCATATGTTGCTGCATAATGCTCTGTCAAGGATTCCTTAGTTGCCAAAGTCTAACTAACCAAGTGAGGAAAGACTTCTTCAACCAAAGAATCCACTATATCAATTCTAAACACAGAATGGTCTTCAACAGGGTGTT
This sequence comes from Ceratonia siliqua, assembly GCA_034509205.1. Taxonomy (NCBI): domain Eukaryota; kingdom Viridiplantae; phylum Streptophyta; class Magnoliopsida; order Fabales; family Fabaceae; genus Ceratonia; species Ceratonia siliqua. The sequence goes on along the minus strand of JASKGM010030604.1, from coordinate 16,720 downwards.
TCATGGCATCTAGAATGTTAAAATGCACCATATGGTCTCCAAACTCCATGGAGAGGGTTCCCTTATGCACATCAATTTTGGTTCATGCTGTTTTAAGGAAAAGTCTTCCCAAAATGAATGGAGCACGGCTGTTTTGAGGATCCTCCTCCATATTGAGGATATAAAAGTCAGTAGGAAACAACAACTCTTTCACTTGCACTAGCACATCCTCTATCACTTTAGCAGGGTAAGCATGACTCTTATTTACGAGCTAGACTACAACACCAATTTGCTTGAGAAGTCTAAGTCCAAGGGATGTGAAAATTGACATGGGCATCACATTGATTGAAGCACCTAAATCCAGCATTGCATGATCAAATTTTGAGTTACCTATCACACAAGGGATGTTGAAAATCCTTGGCATTTTTGAGGGAGCTGCTATTCAATGATGGTAGACACATTTGGTCCCATACTTATCCTCTCATTTCCCTTTATACGTCTTCTATTTGTACACAATTCCTTCAAGAACTTTGCATACTTTGGAATTTTTTTGATTGCATCTACGAGAGGTATATTAACTTGGATATTTCTAAAAGTCTCCAAGATTTCCCTATTCTTGTCAGTTGTATCTAACTTTCTAGTTTGTGTAATTCTGTTGGGAAAAGGTAATGGAATTACCAAATCTGACTTGTCTATACACTTGTTCAGTCTTTTCTGCTTGTCTTTTAAATGCTGACTTAAATCCTCATTTTTCTCTTCAATTGTTTGTTGCTCTTTAGCTTCTAGTTGCTGTTGTGCATCAGAATGATCCTGTGTAATCACTTCTGGTTCTGGTAGGGAGGGGTGAGAAATATCCAATTCTTTGCCACTTCTCAAGGTTATGGCACTGACATTGGATCTCGGATTAGGAATGGTTTGAGAAGGTAAATGGCCTGAACCTTGAGATTTTAGTTCATTTATGGTGGTGGCAAGTTGGCCCATTTAAGTTTCCTAACTTTGAATGCTAGCCTCAGTTTATTGCTGGAATTAAATATTATTGTTAGCCATCTACTTCACCAAATCCTTAAAGGAAGGGTTAGGTTTTGGTGCTTGGCTTGACTATTGCACAGGTTTCTACTGTGGATATTGCTATGGGTACTGCTGCTGCATAAGTTGCTACTGTTGATACTGCTGCTTACTAGTTCCAGCATAGGGTGGATACTGAGATGGCCGAGGTTGGTGTGGGAACGGTTGCCTGTACTGCTATTGCTATTGTTGTGGGAAAGGCTGCTATTGCTACACTGCATTCCCATACCTAAAATTGGGATGGTCTCTCCATCTTGGGTTATATATACTGGAAAATGGATCATATCTAGGCCTTTGCTGCTGCTGGTATTGTGGTTTTATAGAAAAGTTACCTGCTACAGCGATGAAATGCTCTTGAGCTCCATCATCCTCGAGTGTAGGGCATGCATTAATGGGATGCGATAAAGAAGAACAAATTCCACACACACAGCCACTGCCCTGCACTGGTAACTATTGGCTCACTACCACTTATCTCACCAAAAAAGTCAGCTCATCAATTCTATGCGCCATCCTCTGTTAGTCAGTATAAGACACATTAACCTCACTTACTCCTCTAGTGGAAGTAATCATCTTATTACAAAGCTGCTGAGAATTTTTAGCCATATTAGCAATTAGATCTCTGGTAGCAACTGGAGTTTTATCCACCAAGGCACTTCCACTGGCAGCATCAATCATACTCTTATCCATAGGCAACAAGCCCTCATAAAAATACTGAATTAAAAGTTGATCATTTATCTAGTTATAGGGTCAGTTGGAACATAACTTCTTGAATCGTTCCCAATACTCATGCAAAGTCTCTCCTGAAATCTGCCTTATGCCATATATATCCTTTTTTATGGAGGCAATTATAGATGCAGGGAAAAACTTTTCCAAAAATAGCTTCTTCATGTCATTCCAACTCCTCACTGTACCGTGAGAAAGGCACTATAACAGCAAGGGAAAAGGGAAATGCTCTCAACTTAATGTGCTCCTCATATATTCCTTGTGGCTTCATGGTTGAACAAACCACCTGGAATTCTTTCAAATGTTCATAAGGGTCCTCACCAGCTAATCCGTGAAACTTAGGAAGCAAATCATGTATCAATCTAGACTTGAGCTCAAAATCAGCATCTAGATTAAGATATTGGATCCCTAAAGGTTGATAGGTAACATCAAGGGCAGCTAATTCCTTAAGGGTCTTATTTTGCAAATTTCCAGCCATGGTTGCAATACCACTTATAGCTTCAGGTTTTGTTTTAGTCTCACTCAAGGTTTCAGCTAAAGGTTCAAATTCTATGTCACTTCCAATTCCAAATATACTCCTTTCACCAAGCCTACGTGCTCTGTTAACTGAATGCAAAGTCCTCTCAACTTCAGGATCAGCTTCTAATAATTGACTAATGCAAGACCTCGTGATGCAACATGCAAAACAGTATAACACAGAACATGCAAGATGGAATGCACAACACTGAAAATCTACAAAAATTAATAGATTTTTCCAATCTAGATATTTTTTTAGATTATAGGACCACCACAGGTTGAAAACTACACAAAAATAATACCAAAAAATGTAGTACAGAATCTAAAAAATTAAAAAAAGTGGTCTAGATGATAGAATTTGGCCAAACCAGGTTGGTACTCACAGCAAGGCAGTGAGCCTTGTGTAAGAGGTCATTTTCCTTCAACTGACCAAATTTCAGCCCATTCTGAGCACTAAATATACTCCTAATAAGATAGTTCAAAATCATAGTGAGTCCTCAGCAACGGCGCCAAAATTTGATAACTGCCAAAACTACCAAATTATATCATCTATATCTAATCCACCAACACTAACTATAGTATGTTGGAACACTAGGTCAAACCCTTGGACTAGTCTAATTATGTTATCACATTAAGAGGCTGGTAAGCGGGGGGGGGTTGTTTTGTGTGAGTTTAATCTATTGGAAGCAGTAAAAAAATAGTTAACATAATTTATGACAACAACCAATCCAGGGGATATTAACCAACTTTGATATTAATCTCTTATTGATCATTAATTATTCATTCAATCACCACACAAGTACTTGTTTTTAGAACACATCAAGAAGCCTTCAAGTATTCTATAGAATCTTTACTGGATAAGCATTTAGGATTTAATCACTCTAATGTAGTTGAATCAAGCATGCATTTATAAGCAGAGTGACCTAAAGCCAGAATCTAACCAAACTAAACAATTTACCAAAAACTTTGTTACTTTGCTCACTTCCTGTAAATCTCTTAAACACATGATCATTAAGCAACTATCAGTATACATGCTAATTAAATGAAGCATTTAGTCAGAACAACAAGAGACAGGAAGAGCTTGGTAATGATTAAACTGTAAAATATTCAGAACAACATCAACTAAACATCAACATGATCAATCCCTTGGATTGATTTAAGGTTTTAGACCTCCATGAACAAGTAAACCCTAGAGAGAAAAGTAGTGGAGAAAACGTAATAAAATAGTAAAAATCTCTGCCTCATCACGTTCTGCACCTCTTCTCCTTTTATAGAGCTCCAAAGATTAACAATCCAAGTTTTCCCTTAGGTCACAACATCTCCAGCTGTCTGGATAACTCATAACTGACTTACAAGAGAATAAACACAAGCAAAATGTCACAGTTTTGTTAAGGAAGTCTGCAGCAGAATTCTGTTATACAGCAGCACCGTTCTATCTTTCAGGTGTAATTTCACCCACCAGAAATCCAATTCAGCCTTAGAGCTCTGTACAAAAGTTGTAAAGCTTTCTCTTAGCTTTCCTACAAGATAAATTTCGTGAAAATCAAATGTCCATCACTCAAGTTATGATCAAAATACAGAAGCAGTGTAAAATTATCAAATCTGCAGAAAAATGCAATAAAGTGCAATTGTAATCCAGACTTGCAAAGTATGGCTAAACCATGTCAGTTGAGCACATAAATCACTCTAGGAGTCTAAATATGAGGTTTACTTCATGTGTAAATATCATGTTTATTAGAGATGAGATTATATTAATCATTCACCATTTCACAAGCAAGTAGAACTGCTATGGCCATCGAACAGAAAAAAAAGACTAATGTACCGAGAGCACCCAGTGGAGGAAAGAAACCCGTTGGAGGAAAATTCACTAAGAAAGTCACCCAAGGTAATTCATCAACTAACAAGTCCTATAGATATTGTGACCATTGTGAGATTTTAGGACATGACAAAACAAGATGTTGGAAACTTCACCCAGAACTTTTCCCAGCAAAATGGAAGAAAAAGGAATGGGGAGAGGAAGAAGTTAAAGTTGGACAAGTAGATGAATTTAACCAGAGCCTATCTTTGACGGCAATGCCGAAAGAGACATGCTTTGGCACCCTAACAGGAAGTAACCAGAAGGAGGAACTCTTTACTGTCTAAATTCAAGTAAAGCAAGAGATCATAGATGCCATCATAGACACAGGTATCCATAAGAATTTGATTTCGGCAAGCTTGGTCAAGAAGTTAGGCTTGGAAACAAATCCACACCCAAAACCATATCCACTAGGGTGGATTCAAAAGGATGTGGAACTTCAAATCAACAGGTAGTGCAAGTTCCATTTTGCGATCACTAATCAATATGTTGATGAGATAACATACGAAGTTGTTCCTCTTGATATATGTCAGGTGATTTTTGGAAGCCCTTACTTATGGGATAGGGATGCCATCTATTTTTGCTGAGCCCAAAAGTATGAATTCATGAAGGATGGGAAGAAGTTCATAGTTAACATGAGTGTCCCTAAGTAGAATGTAGAGCTAGTAACGGTGTGTCAAGCCCAGCAAATGGTAAATGCTTGTAAAAAAATTGTGTTAATGTTGGTAAGGCCAACTGACCCAGGGACTACACGAATACTCTCTGCCAATAGAAGTACCAAGGAGATAGAGACATTGAATGCCCTTCTAGTAGGATTTGATGATTTGTTCATCGAATCAAATGGCTTACCACCAAGAAGAGCCATCGAACATGAAATTTAGCTTATCACTGATTCAAAGTTGCCTAATCTGATTAAGCACAGGAACTCAATATTGAAGAATGAAGAAATAAAGAAACAAGTCAGTGAGTTACTAGATACTGGAGTCATTAAACTGAGCAGATCTCCATGTAGGTCACCAATTGTGTTAGTTCCAAAAAAAGATAGAGGTTGGAAGATGTGTATTGATTACCGGGCGTTAAACAAAAGCACTATAAAAAATTGGTACCCTCTACCTCGAGTGGATGAATTACTAGATCAACTAAAGGATGCTACTATTTTCACAAAATTAGACCTCAAATCGAGATACCATCAAGTAAGAGTTTGTGAGGAAGATACTTGGAAGACAGCCTTCAAGACTCGACAAGGGCTGTTTGAGTGGTTGGTGATGCCCTATGGGCTGTGCAATGCCCCAACCACCTTTATGCGCTTGATGAATGAAATACTTAGGCCTTTTATTGAAAACTATATCATAGTGTATCTTGATGATATTCTGATCTTTAGCCAGACATGGGAGACTCACCTGCAACATATACAACAGGTATTCCAAACTTTTAGAGATAATCAATTAAAGCTCAATAAGAAGAAATGTTCATTTAGGCAACCTTCAATAATCTATTTGGGATTTATTGTTGGTAATGGAAGTCTACAAGTTGACCCAGAAAAAGTTAGAGTCATCAAGGAATGGCCACGACCCAAATCTGTTACTAAGGTACGAAGTTTTATGGGTGCTTGTCAATATTTGCAAAAAGTTATTCGCAACTTCTATGTCTTTGCTTCTCCTCTTCATGCTTTAACCAAGGTAGGTCAAACGTTCAAATGGAATAAGGAACATGAAGATAATTTCCTCCTCTTGAAGCGAAAAATCAGTGAAGCCCCAGTACTAGCTCTACCCAATTTATAAAGACCCTTTGAACTTGAAGCTGATGCATCAAGTTATGCCATGGGAGCCGTGCTTATGCAGGAAGGGAAACCAGTGGCTTACCATTCAGAAATCTTCCAGGGAGCAGTGAAAAACTATCCAACATATGATAAAGAATTGTTTTCCTTACACCAAGCAGTGAAACATTAGAGATCTTATATTCTGGGCAAAGAAACTATAGTACACACCAATCATAGACCCCTGCAATATCTACAAATATAGTCTCGGTTACAACAGGCTCAGCACATGCGATGGATGACATACTTACAGCAATTCAACATTATAATTAAATGCAAAAGGGTATTCAGAACAGGTTGGTTGACATGCTCTCTCGGCCACCAATTTCTACCTTGTGTCTTGCCACTTTCATGCAAATCTAACCCACTCAACATGAGGAGTATCGAGACTAGTATAACAACGACCCAAACCTGCAACTTTTCTGGAATGAGGCAAAACAGAAGAAGTCATCCAAGTATAACTTGCGAGATGGATTACTAAATAAAGGGAATCTCCTTTGTATACCCAAAGCAGCAGAAAGACTGAAGTATATTCGAGCAGCCCATCACTCAAAAGTGGTTGGCCATTTTGGGGTAACAAAAACCTTACAAAATTTGGTACGGTATGTATATTGGCCAAAGATGCAACAAGAAGTGGCTAGGTTCATACGTGGGTGTGTATTGTACAATACGTCCAAGTCCACAAACTGAAAACTCGGACTCTATACACCCCTACCAGTACCATCAAGACCTTGGTAGAGTATATCCATGGACTTCCTCGGAGGTCTACCCAAAACTCACAAAGGTAACAGCCATTTGTTTGTGGTTATCAACAGGTTCTCTAAAATGGTAATACTTGTCCCCTGTAAAAAAAAGATAACAGGAGAGGAGACATCACATTTGTTCTTTGAGCATGTTTGGAAATCATTTGGACTCCTACAATCCATTATCTCTGACCATGATACAAGGTTTCTAAGCAGATTTTGGTGTTCATTATGGTCAAAGATGGACACTAAACTAAAGAGGAGTACGAAATTCCATCCACAAACTGATGGACAGACCAAGGTAGTTAACCGAACTGTTGTGCATCTACTCAGGGGTTGTAATGCAAAGTATCCTACTACTTAGGATGATAGCATTTCTCTCCTTCAATTCGCTATCAACCACAGTCCATAGCTCTACAAATCAATCCCCATTCAAAACTTGTTTGTCCTACCGCAGAGCCCTTTTGATATGGAGTTTGTAATGGAATCTACAGAAGGACAAGAGAAAGAAGGCGGTGAAAAATACAGAGCATAAAAGTTTGTAGACCGTATCTGATGAATCCACCAAGAAGCAAAACAACTCATACGTGCTCAACAAAAATATAAAACTCACCATGACCAGCACAAGGTGAAAGGAGATTTTGAAGTAGGCGACCTGGTATGGCTTCATCTAGGAAAGGAGAGGTTGTGTGGCAAAGGAAAAAAACTCAAACCCATATGGTATGGTCCATTTCGTATCCTTAGGAAGATTGGTAGTAATGCCTATTAGTTGGATATGCATATTTATATGGAGATGTATTCGGTTGTCAATATTGAACATCTTAAACTTTTTGAGCCTTCCATGTTGGATGATGAACTTGATGACATATTACCATCAATAAATGAGTTAGTGGTTGAACGAGAGCTACCGTTGACTAAAGACACTATCTTGGAAACCAAGACAACGATGACCAGACAGGGAAGAAATGAGTCATTTCGAATAGGGAGGTGTGGTCACTAGCCAAGTCAGTCTAAGTGGTTCACTAAAGAGTTGGGACAAGTTCAGTTTTCCCATCTCTAATTCATTACACTAGCAGGAGCTGGTCCCTTCTAAAAAGGAGAGCCGTGATCCGGGTTAATCAAAATACAAAGCCTGCATGTTGAAAAATGGTTATACCAGTCCCAGGTCGTAAGGAAAGTTGCACCAGAGGAGCACCAGCCCACTTACCACGTAAGTAGGAGAAAATGCATGAACATGCATTGGCCCACCTTTTAGGAGATATGCTTAATTTTCTGGTTACTCCCAAAGTGGAGAAAGGGGGAGTTATTTTGACTTCAAGGGGAACGTGCCTACTACTCACACCAGTAAGGCATCCATATAAGGGGACTCAATGGAAGAATGAGGGGTAGAGAGAGAAATAGAGAGCAATGTTACTGATCTGATGTAAAGTTCATAAGAGAGTAATAGAATTCTCGTTTCAGTTTCCAACTTCCTGTTTCTTTATTTTCCTTTCACTAAAGTATTTCCTGCTATTGTTTATTTCTTAATCCGTTAAGAGTAAATTAGATCAACTATATATTTTAATATGCTCAAACTTATTTATTTAAAATAAACTGCGTATAAATATGATCTTAAGCTTTAATTAAACTTAAATTGTCATCAAACTACCATCCAAACTTTCGAAATTCTTAAATAATATTATAAATATAATATATATTGGTACGTACATATACAACTTAAATTAAAAGAATTATAAATTATGAATTATATATGTTTGTATATAAAAGAATTTAGAAAAATATATATTATTGGCATTTAAAATCATAGACTTTGCCATGTGAGCTATATTAGCATTTAAGTTAATAATTTGTTTATATTAAAACAAATGTACAGATAGCCTTATACTATGACTCTTTTGTAAAGATTCTCATGAACTACAAAAGTAAAAAAAGTATCCAGCCCTAAACTTATAACTTATTAGATTTAACTAATTTCGTTCAAATTTGTGACTTTGCTAATGCCACAAATGATAGTTTATGTACAATGTTTGAGTTTGCATCAAATTATAAATTTGAGTGTATATCAAATTTTGGTTTTGGACATTGATGTTCTTACATCAATTCAGTTTGAAGGAAGGGGGTAAATCTAACGATCTGAAAATTTAGGGCTTATTTTTTTTAGTCTTACAGTTCAGAGGGTCTTTACAAAAGTGTCATAGTTTGCTCGGTGTTTGTACATTTTTCCTTTTATATTAATATACTACTTAATTAGGTGTTAACTATATATATATAGTTGCACTCTGTAATTGTTGACTTTATTTAAAATTGATATTTTGACAACTTTGTAACAATCCTCAAGAGTATTTGACACTATCTTGCGTTGTTAATGAAGTTTAGACCCAACTGAGTGTTTTGAGTGTATATTTTTGGAAAACTGTATGTACTGTTGAATTACCGAGGTTAGAAAAGGGTTATTGATGCAGAAATTGGGTAGAAAATTTTACAATTAGTTATTTTATTTAGCTTATTGCTTTTCTTTATTTTTAAGAAATCCCACATCATTAGTTCTGGTGATAGTTATTTTAGTAGAGTAATATATTTTGAAATAAGTCCCACGTCAATCGTTTCTTAATGGCCTAAGCCAGGAGCCCATATAAATATGTGACCCCTTTGGGTGTTTTAAACATCTCTTTCTATTAATAAAATAGATTTATTCTTATTATTTTTTGGTGTGCCAGAATTTAATTCCCTTAAATTTCTTTAAGGTTATTTAATTACTAGAATAAATCTAGCCACGTTATATGAGGTAAATAACTCATTTCTTCGAGATAGACCTTTTTGGAATTTGAAGATACTAATGGATAATCTATAGCATGATTTGAAAACGTGGTTGTATGCATGACAAACCACTGAATGGGATTGTGTCTAGTAGCTGCTAGGGAGTATCCTATTGCATGATATGAACTCTTAATCCTGTTAAGAATTATCTAAATTTGAAAATACCTTTTTGTTGTTTTGCTTTGTCTAGAAATTACCATTGTTTTTAGGTATTCTACTATGGTTTAGGAACTAGTTTAATAAACATTCCAAAGCCTGTATTATGAAAAAGCACGTATAGATTATATAGAAAATTGTTTTGGAATTATATGTACAAAAGTCCTTTGGTGAACGGTTTAATTTGTGAAAAATTCTAAAGTTTGTAAAGATTCTGAAACTATGATTTGGAAACTAAAATCTGAAAAATTATGTTTATTAAGATTTGAAAATGCCTCCTGATATGTTTTGCCTTGTCTGAACTATATATTGTTTATGAACTTGCCTATACTCCTATGAACTTTAGTTTAAAAACCACTTTGAAGCCTAAATTTGGAAAGAAATTGACAAAATTATTTATAAACTCTTAGTTGACTGTACTCTTAGAGCTATTGTCTCTAGGAACCTACAGATTGACCCCAGCAACTTGTTTTTGCCAGTTGACAAAATTGTTGGGCCTGATATAACCTCCTGTTTTTGCTAGCTGACAAGACCATTGGGCTGGAAAGCACATTGACACATGTGTGAATTATATGAAGTGTTTGAAAAAATTTACATATATACATGCTTGCATCATAACATTCACATGGTAGGGACTAATGGGTTTCTCGTGCCAGAAAAAACGTGTTCTAGTTCGGTCAGGTTATTTCCTAGGTTCTTTTTAGTTCATTTACTTTGATACATTGTTTGTACCTGTCCCGCTATTTTGAAATTATCCGTATATTGTGAACTTTAGACTCAGCCCAATTTTTTTTATTGTAATTTAGATTTCAGATTTAGCCTAGCAACAGCAATTACTATCCAAGCCTGCCTCAAGAAGGTAATCCTAGAAGCGAGTTTGGATGAATGTGAATGTTTTATTTTAGTCACTAGGAATTGCATTTTTTTTAAACTTGTATTGAGTTTTGTTTTGAATTTTAGACACTTTTATGTTTAATTTGAAGGAGCTGAGCTCCCATATGATTTTCGAAACACTATTGTATTTGGGACGATATCTAACTTTTGGAGACATTGTTCCAAAGTTTTAAAGGAATTAAAGATTTTAGAATTATTGCATCTAAATTTGTTTGTGTTTGAGGCTTCCAGAATATAGGGAATGTCTCTATACTCTATTTCAATCACACTCTGGATTTGGAGTGCGACAAAATTAGTAGTATATTTTAGAAATACTACAATCATTTTTTTTCCTCTCATCCTTCCATTATTGACGACACTACTTTCTTACAAACAAGTTCATCTTTTGGGGCTGTGACCAACAACTATAGCAAGCAGCCCCTCCTTTGTCATTTATTTTATTATTTATAATAACTTTTTTTAGATTATCATTTAAAGAAGATTTGATGACGTATTTTAATCTATCTTTCTTAGTAGATCTGAAAGACGTTTTATCTTTTGATTTATCTTTCTTGGTAAATCGAAAACATTTTATAATCTCATCACTTTGGTTTGAGTTTCTTCTTCCATTTAAGCGAGGTTTTCCTAATAGTTTTTTCTTAAGGTCAAAGAATCTTATGCTATTATGGAAATTGTTAGATCTAATATAACAAGTGGACATACACGATTATCTTGCTACATCATCGACAATAATGGTGAAGATTTTTTATGATCAGTACAACTTGTATCCACCCTTTAGTTCAACAAAAAATTATCAAATATTCGTATGTTATTATTAAATTTGAGATTTTTATAATTGTTGTAGTGTTATTGGGTTTTATTTTTAAATGAAATTTATATGTTATCCCAAAAAAATCAGTTAGCCTTATTCAAATGTTTGTTAGATGAACATAAAAATTATAAAATTAAATTATAATAAGGAAATATAAATATAAATAAATTAAAATTAAATTTTTAAATAAGTATACTTTATTCATACTCTTCACCTTTTTATTTTTATTTTACTTTTATCTCTATCAGCTTTATCTTAATTTTCTCTATTATGTCACTTAAGCACTATCAATAAAATTATAAATGACTATGCAGAGGAAATGTAATTGAAAAGTGGAAGTAAAATATTGTTATAAATAATAACTCAGAATAATTTTAAATTTACAAAAATTTTATCTCTTACAAATCTTGTAAATTTTTAAAAATATGTAGAAAAAAATAAATAGACAATAAGGCAGAATGAATAAGAATAATAGAATTTATTTTTGAGTATTTATAAAATTATAAAAACAAATTTATTAAAATAACATTACTTACTTTTGTTTCTATTCTTTTACATTTTCTTTTCCTCAGCTAATAACATTTTGCTTTTTAAATTAATTTTTTAAAACGAATATGCCTTACTTCTAATATTTTACAAAAGGTAGTTGCTACGTTTATTTATAAAGTAGCATTACTCCATAAGCTTCTTTTTTTTCTTATCATTTTTATTTTAAATAATAATTTAAAAGAATTTAAAAGATGAAAAAATGAAAAAAATTTCATAATACAAGTATTCAAAAAAAATAAAAAATAAAAAATAATCTTTTATTTTTTTAACATTTTTATTTTTTCAAATTTTTTTTAAAATTCTTTAAAATTATTTCTTAAAATAAATTATTAAAAAAAAAAGGAACCAGCATAGCGAAAGCCTTTCTACAAAACTTTTTGCCTTTCAATCATTCTGCGAACATGGAGTGCTTTTTGCCATTTTATCATCCTGTGAACATCATTCTGTGAACATCATGAAAATGATCACACTATTATTATAATTTATAAGCGTCTTGGACAAAGCTTTTTGCGTTTTAATCTTTCTATGAACATCATACAATGCCTTTTGCCTTTTTATCATTCTGTGAACATCTTAAAAGTCACACTATTATTATAAGCGTCTTGGACAAAGGTTTTTGCCTTTTTATCATTCTGTGAACATCATAGAATGCTTGAGGAATGTTAGGTAAAGGGTGGCCAAAAGGAGGGCCCTGCTGAAGTCTAGAGTGTTGGGGTCCTTTGAAATGTTTAAATAATTTCTGAATACAGTATTGGGTAACTGTGAACATGTAAAATGATAATAATAATATATATTTAAATAATTAAAATATTATGACTATTTTTAATATATATTTCTAGGACAATATAATTAAAATCATGTAATATTTGTGTATTGGTACCTACAAATATATACCCAGAAGTTATATGTTTTGATGAAAAATTAGAATAATAAAATTAAAAAAGAATATAAATAATAAGAATATACTTTAAAATTAGTTAAAAAAGAATATAATTTTTTTTCTTGATAGCTAGATGAGAGAATGGGGTTTGAACTCATAATTTTAGGCTCATCCTAATATTTAATGTTAAAAATAATGCCTCTTGAACTATATTTTATGAAACATTCCAAACCTTAGTTATATGTGTAAAATTATATTATTGTTATTATCATTATTATTATTATTAGAGAAAATTACACCAACCTTTCGTATATTTATTTTATATTAAACTTACCTTCCCTCTATTTTAAAAACTTATACAAACTTTTCTTATACTCTAAAAACAAGTTACTACAAAATCCAATTAGTTAAAAATGATAATAAAATACTCTCAATGCCCCCAAAATATGTAACAAATGGTAATGTTTTTAAAAAGAGGAACGGTGAATGTAATATAAGATAAATACAAAGAAGGTTAGTATAATTTCCTTCTCCTATTATTATTATTGTCATTGTTATTATTATTATTATTATTATTATTATTATTATTATTATTATAAGTAGAATCTAATTCTTTTTTATTCCTTTTCCCTAAGTAACGACCAGTCATAATCTTGAGTAAAAAAAAAAATAATAGGGCTTGGATGGAGTTTTACTAATGACACTTTACAGATAAGATGGAGATCTTTCTTGGTCGAGCGGTTGCCTTTTGTAGTCTTCCATCTTACTGTCGGGTCCATATCTTCCTCATTAATTCACAAACCTCTTTACTTTGGATAAAAGAATGTATTACTTTATAAAAGTGAAATGAAAGAGCGTAGGTAAGAATGTATTACTTTTGTTATTTTAACCTTTAAAGCATCAGTTCAAGTAACATCATTCTTAGTATGAAGTGTTAGTGAACTTTAATATGGGTAATTCAAACTCTCACTTTTGAAATACTATGTATTGACACAGTGGAATGAGAAGGTAGGTATTGAAATAGCATATGAAAACAACACTAAAAATATATCAGAACATAAAAGGAGATGAATTAATCTAACAAAAAGTTGCTCAGAATAGTGAATTAAAAATTTTCAAATCCCATTTCTCAATGATGAAACCTGAATATAAAATTTTTTAGGGAAGGAGATATCATAAGGAAGATAGTCGATGAAGTGTAGAAGATAAAAAATTTGATTCTTAAAACCAAACAAGATATGAGAGTTTTTGCTAGATTCATTGAGAGTTTTTACCCACTATGTTGATGTGCTTCGTGCTGCCTACTGGTGAAGACCCAAACAAGAGGAACTGAGGAAGTGAGAAACAAAGCAGTCACTAATTGGTATAAGCATTGTGATGACCAACGCTGCAACTAGTTCCAGCCAAGAAGGAGAGGGAGGTAATTGGGACTCTGGTTTTTAGGAGTAATGTGATAAGTGAAAGTGTGAAACTATGAAAGAAAATTGCTTCTACTCATGGTGCAGATTGCAAAGTACCAAAGAAGCAAAGCAAATGTCAGTAACGTGACGTAATGGAAATTAGAACTACACAAGTTCGTGGGAACCAAAAAAAATGATAATGGAATACAACAGTATACACTTATATATGAGTAATACATTTTTAAAATTGAATACTGCATTTGTAAAATAGAAGAGATAATATAAAAATTTTAGAGGGGGCAAATCATTTTTTTATAAAAATTAATTACATAACAAATATTTTTTTTGAAGGGCAAATATTTTTTTAAAAATTATTACATAAAAAAACTTTGGGGCGAATCGAACAAAATAAGTGAAAGAAAAAAAAAAGACAAATGGAGAGAGACAATAAATATAGCTATTTTAAACATATTTTACTTTATAAGTTTATTTTTAGTTTATCTATAAGATATTTTAAAAAATTTATAATTTTGAAATTTATAAAATGACTACATATAGTGAAATACAAACTTCAAACTTCATTGCAACTAAATTAACGGAAAGAAAAAAAATTGTTCAGATATAAAACTGAATTCTTTTATAAATAAATTTAAGTGATATATATATATATATATATATATATATACATATATATATATATATATATATATGGGCTATCTAATGAGAGTGATGACTTAATATATAAATAAATTCAAAATGAATGCCTAGGATTAAAAATATTATTAAACACACTTGACAGTCATGTGACATAGTTTTCCATCTCTCACACACATATTCTTTCCTTACGTGTACATCTATCTTATGAGAATGGTAACTTATTAAGAGAGATAAGATTAAACACATTTGTTACCGTTAAATCAAAATAAACACACATGAGACAGTCACGTGCCCCCAGTTTTCCATCTCTCACGCACATATTCTTGCCTTACGCTCACGTACCCATTTGTCTACCCAATTACCTGAGATAGAAGAGTGAAACCCAAAAGAAAGTTGACTAAGAGGTCACCATGGTGAGCACTGCCTTCAAAAAAATGGTTTCTTCGGTTGGTTTTTTGGAGGTAGATGTGATGGTTGCGGTGGACTTGTTGTTGGGGGATGAGACGTAAAGCCTAGTAATTCTCCAGCTACATTTGCTATTCGACTTGGAGGGGAAGCTAGGAAAGGAAAACAGTATTGTACGACGTCTCTAATATAGGGGTGTGAGTCGACGCCTTAAGAGTGGGGCCCACGTACACCCCCATTATGAGAGTCGTCGTACCTAAATTCCACTCCTAGGGAAGAGGGGGTTGGAAGAGGGTTACAGGGACTAATAATTAACTGTGGTGGCAGTGGCGGCAATGGAGGGTGAAAGTAGTGGGGTGGAAGCCATGGTTTATTCGTTATAAAATAGAGAATTGAATGGCAGAGAATTGCGATGAAGAGTCTCGTCTTATAGTATGTATTTGAAAACCCTCACTCTCTCAACGTCTCTGATGTAAGTCGTAAAATGCAACAAGCATATAGTGACAAAATCCAGATACTATAACTAATAAACTGAAATACAAGCAAACATCTTTCGAAATCATCTTTTCACTAGCTTCTGAGGATGATAGTTAACTGACTCAAGAAACAAAGCGATAGAACTAGCAATGATTAGATTAAACTGAAACAAAGGTGGCAATAAGATCACAAAACATAGATTCTTTGAATCCAGCCTCACACTGAGTTCTCAAAACCAAAACACAACAAAATCACTCTGCTTTTAGGTAAACGCTACAACAGTAGCAAAAAACACAGCAACAAAGAACACAGAAACAAAGGACGAACAAGCCTAATGGAGTCAGCCTCATGCCAACAACCTCGGACAAGGACCAAACACTTCCGACCAACCTCTCGTCGACAAGCAACATCTATGGCAAAACCTCTCTGCAACTAGGGGAAGACTTCCTCTAAACATCAAGAGCTACCAACTGGGGTCCAAGGCTCTATACTTATACGCAAGGGCTAAGCTGACTCAGACACACAGAAAACAAGATAACAAAAGTCAACGCCCAAAAGACGAAGATGCCTTAGCTCAAAACACTATGTTTTTGGTTCTATTCTCTGGCTTGTATCAGTCTCTCTTTTACTCCAAAGTAGAGATTAACAGATAAAGCAAGTAGAAGGTAACAGAGAGAGATGAAAGAGGGACGAGGAAGATGACTTCTCAGGTAAATGGGTAAAAGAATGGGCATGTGTGCACAAGAGAATCATACGCGTGGGAGATGAAAAATTGGTTGGCAAGTGACTGTCACATTTCTGTTTAATGGCTATTTTAATCATAGTCATTCATTTTAATTCAACGCTCATAAATCGTTCATTTTAACTTTTATAATAAGTCCTCTCTCTCTCTCTCTCTCTCTCTCTCTCTCTCTCTCTCTCTCTCTCTATATATATATATATATATATGTATATTTTTTTATTAAATACAAAATTTA
>JASKGM010030593.1:4632-20209 GCA_034509205.1 Ceratonia siliqua | reverse complement strand
TAAAATATTTCAAAAAATTCTTTAAAAAATATGACAAAAAAATTAATTAATGTCAAAAATAAAAAAAATTAAGATAAAAATTAAAAAAAATTAAAATATCTGACGAAACTGTGCTACCCTCAAAATGAGGCGGTAGTACAGTATTCTCCAAATTAATAGGTTAATAAGATCTGTTATTTCACTAAGAAAATGAAAGAAAAAGGGATCAACATCCGAGTTGCAACCACTTGAGCCATTTCCTATTGTAGCCCATCTTGGACAAGCTTTTCCTTCGTCTTCTGGGTGTCCTGCAACAAGCTGAGTTCAATGAACAAGCTTCTGCAACAGTATTGCTCTTGTCCTGCAACACCACAAAGTTCAAATGTTTGAAGTTTCTGCATATATTATATACAGAAAGAGAATGCAAGTGTGATGTTCCTCTCAAAGTTACTTACTTCAGTTACAAGATCCTGCTTCTCTTGGAGGGTGGTGATCCTATTCAAATCCTCCTCATTTTGTCCATGTCCTAGCTTTTCAGCTACAGCTACTGCAGCTGTGAAAGAACTAGACCTTGATGTGTTTCCCACATCCATGTGTAGGCTCAGCTGAAGAATACAAGAAAATTCATATAACAAGATGAAAAGTTCTACTAGTAACAATCAGATAGCAAATTCTTCCTATATGTTGATGGTTTTCATCTGCAGAGGTGGGCTTCTGATGAACCCTTTAGTTAGATCATCTCATGAGAAGTTGATATTAGAGCTTTTTAATTTAGAAAATTAATAACAAGGGTCTTCTTCAGCTAGCAACCTGAATTACTCGATTTTCAAGCTGTGATACTCTCTCCATCAACGTGCCCTTGTGGTGAACATCCTCAAGGGCAGAGGACAAACTCTTGCACTGATCTACAGCAGCAGCTGCAGAATCCCTTGCTGACAAGCAATGCTTCTCTTCCAGAAACACTAGCTGCATTATCAGGAAATGACAAGCATATATACTAAATTAAAGTCAAGCAATCACTTAGCCATATTGGATATATACACATGGGTTGAAGCTTAAAATGATTGCAAAAATTTTGGTGAAGAGAAACTTCACCAGACGATCAAGGCGATCCAGTCTCTGCAGAATAGACAAGGGTGGATCGTTGGGCTCTTGCTTTTCATCTGTGTTAATCATTTTGTCTATTAACCAAATTACCAATTAAGCTGCTTCAACCAGCACAAATGCATTATTCAACTTTTGAAGGATTTCAAAGGGATCTTGTGGAGATAAAGTGAAAGGTATTTGTAATGATAACTATCTTACCATACTCTCTTGTCTGATGGATGAGACTGACTTCAAAGGCATGTCAGAGGTTGGAAGTGTCTTCATTTATTAACTGCCTACCTTCATTTTGTTGCTGTATTGTTATTGCATTCACATCCAAGGTATGGGAGATGGGTCACTTCATAGATTCTTTCACATGTCCTCTACTAAGAATTCACGAGGTTCACGCGTACATTATCAAAAGGATTGATATATATTGTGGTAAGAAATTTGAGCAATTTGTGATCAAATATACTATCATATTTATAAAGTTGACCATTAATTTTCAATAATTATATTAGAATTAAGGTAAGGGGATTTCTAAAATATCGCATTGGTAACAATATAATTCCTCACCAGATATTGTGAGTCTTACAAAAAATTTGAGCTCCACCAAAAAAATATAGACTCCACCCATAGAATTTACAATTTCATACGAGAGACTATATTGTTATCACCCCAACAGTGAGACGATAGTATAACAATCACGTAAATAAATCTATTTTCACTTTCTTCTTCCTCATCTTTATCTCTTGTTTGATCAGTCCTGGAGCATATATGAGCCAGTGGGCTTATTTTAAAACCAACAAGTTGTTAACACAAACACAATTCTGTGTATTTAAGTCAAACAAATCCCAGGGTTTATGTTAGCGTAAGTTAAGGTTTTGGTTGCAATCTGAAACACAGCCACAAGACACGGAGGTAAGGCATATTGTTAGCAACAAGACCAAGTTACCAATAATGCTGCCTCACTCATAATATATTACATATTATATGTTAAGAAAGCAGATTCCATACGAAAAATGGCATTAGTTTACAGCCAATATGGTCAAGCTTTAAGGCCATGAAGAGGATGAGGAGCTTGGTTCTAGGGTTTCTTATTATTTAGTTATTTATATTATACCCTTACGTTATTCTTTAAAAACATACTCTGCATTTAAAATAAAAAATCCCTTTTTCTTTCCCTTGAGATGTCTTTCCGTATAAGTCTTCATCAATTCTAAAACACCCAATTCTAAAAATCTTTTTTTTTTTTTGAGAACGTATTTGGAAAGATATTATGACCCTAACTACCATTATTTAATTTGGTGTGATGAAATATATAAAGGAAAGTTAGTTTGTGAGTCCAGCTGTGTAAGTTGTGATTAATAGTTTAACTTCTTATAGAAATAATTAAAGATTATGATGTAAGTTATAGTCATGCTGAGTATACATATATATGCAAAAAAAGTCTATGATATACAGACTAATAATAATAATCAACATCTGCAATTTTAATCAAAATAATTGGGGTTTGAAACTATATATACATACCCAATAATATCATTTTCACACTATCAAATTCATATTACTTTTATACCTTATCTTACATATAATATTTTATTATAAAAACTTACTTACATAATTTATTTTTTATTATTAAATCAATAATAAATAAATAGATGTAGAACATAATATAAACAAATAGTGTAAAAATATCATTTCTCCCTACATGCCTATTTCATGTGCAGTGAGCTAGTGATGTGATTATATCTCATATTAAAATCAATCACTTTCTCATTATCTCATAAGTTGGTTGTTTGAAATGACCAGGAACTGACCAATGGAAAGACCCTTTATTCTTACCATTCAACAGTACTACCACTCAATGACGCAGTCAAGAAAATGATGCTCAAAACCCCAAAAGCCCTGTCTAATGTCTCTGATTGAAATATATATATATATATATATATATATAAGGGTAAAAATCAAAGTAGAATCAATGCTGAAAAAGAATAGATTCAATCAGTTGAAGATGTAAAAGGGTTGAGTTGGGTGTGTGTAATTGCTTTCCGTGATGGTCAATCTTTGATAGACTGGGTTTGGATTAGAAGCCTTCCAACTAAGAGTTCATTGCGTAGAGAATATATATAAAGCAAAACCACAAAAATAAATAAATAAAAATGTGAGATGATGATTGTACGTGACACCAGCTTAAGTATTTGCTTGGAGTGAGGGAAGAGAAATCCCATGATTTCAGAATCATAACATGTCATCTTTATCATAACAAACCATCGTTTAATTTTCTAGCTAACATAGAATGAGAGAGAGACCATAACTACTGCTTTGGTTATTTGAGTAACCAGGGAATCCCATAATTAGAAGATTTTGAAGGTGAGTTCTCCAACTGATGTGGTATAAATGAAGAGACGTAAGATCAGAAAATACTCCTTTAACTCCTGGGTGGGTGTGTAATGGACAATTGAAACAAATTAAATCATAAGCATAGTTAATTTTTTTATATCATTTTTTTTTAATTATGAACTCATTCACATATCTATGTTTTATTATTTCTTTACATAAGAAGATTCAAATCTCATAAATCTAGGGGAAATTGATACTTAAGTATTGGGGCATATACCTCTTTATTATTAATTGAACTCCAACTCTAACTAGCAACTCACTAATTTAGGCCCATTATCCATAAAATAGATATTTGTTTCTACTAAAAAAAATTGAATAAAATAACAAGGGCGGTTAATTACATTGCTTTGCTTTTAACGGTCTCTCCGGGATCTTAGGGTCATATTGGCGTTTAAGTGGACACCCAAAAATGGATGCTTTGCGGTTGCTTGGCTTCCTCCAAAAGCTCCTCTCTCTCTCTCTCTCTCTCTCTTCCCCTTCCCCACTAACCTTTGCCACTACACTACTCCACGTTTTGTCATCTGCGCCATTGTCTCTTCTTGTTGCTATTTGAATACTACATTGATTTTACACAAGCTACATACTTCAACCATTATTTTCTTCCCCTCGTCTTTTTCCATCTGGGTTTTTCTTTTTAATTTAATTTCTTTCCCCTCGGACTTTAATTGGTACCCAATTTCTGCTTTTCTTTCATCCTTAGTTATAAATACCGGTTCTTGTTTGCTTTTCCCTGACTAATAGTATATGTTAACACAGCTTTCAGCCAAAGGTTGAGACTTCCATAATGTCTTCTTCTAGTTATGCTAGAAGCAGTATCTTCTTTTATCTGTTTCTTGCAGTTATTGTTGCAGAAACTAGCTTTTGCTTTTCTGCTAAGGTAAAATCAAACTGTAACTGTTCTGGGATTTTGCCAAATTTTCGTTTTTGGTAATTTCTGGGTTTTGGGTGTCTTAACTCGTGAACGTTGGATTGGATGGCAGGTTTATGTAGTGTACATGGGAAGCAAAACTGGCGAAGACTCTGATGATATTCTGAAGCAAAACCATCAAATACTTACTACTGTTCACGGAGGAAGGTCAGAGTTAATACCAGTTTTCCTTTCTTTTTTTTCCCCTTTCCATTGTTTCAGAAACGTTATCTTTTCTTTTCTTTTTTTTCCCTGTTGGGAACTTTGAGCAGCATTGAGCAAGCCCAGGCTTCCCATGTTTACAGCTACAGACATGGTTTCAGAGGCTTTGCAGCCACATTGACTGATGAGCAGGTTTCCCAAGTTTCAAGTAAGTCAGTGGAATTGTCCTTTTTCTAAAAAAAGCAATTTCTCAATTTGTATATACTCTCTAGTACTCAAGATTTCCTAATAGCATTGCGGGATGCACACCCAGAAATCAATGGCTTCTGTAATTTAACTATTCAATATTGACAGAAATGCCGGGAGTGGTTTCTGTTTTTCCTAATTCTAAAAGAAAGCTGCATACGACTCATTCATGGGACTTTATGGGACTTCTGGACGACAAAACTATGGAGACTTCTGGATACTCCACCAGAAACCAACCAAATATCATCGTTGGTTTCATTGATACAGGTGAGCAGTGTAACCATTCACAGCAAGCTTTATATTACTAGTATGTATCAAACCCATCATCCATATGTACGACAATACGCACCTTTTCTTCAAAGTTCAATAAATGGGTTTTTTGGTCGGTTCACACTTCATTTATTACTTTAGTAGCAGAAACTCTATCTCTTTATCACTCTCACCTTATCAGTTGCAGCTTAAGGAAAGTATAATTAAAAATTTCTAATCGAAAATACTTTGCTTTTGGACATTGACTTCTTGCAAATCAACTTCTTTAGTAAAACAAATTTTCTTTTGTAGAGAGTTAAATTGAACGTGAGAATGATCTGTACTTTTATTCATCCCCTGTTTTGCTGTTGGTGCAACTACTCCCTATCAAATTAAAGCCGAAAACACCACACCGGAAAAAGGTATAGGTCTGCTTACAGAAAATGCTCCTCTGGTGTGGCAGACCTTAATTACTGGGTTGGAGGTAAAAAATGGGGAATTATAGTGGGTTTAACTCATGAATCATGATCACTATTCAAACAGGAATTTGGCCTGAAGCCCCAAGTTTTGACGACACCAACATGCCTTTTTCTTTCCGATGTCTTACCGTATAAGTCTTCATCAATTCTAAAACACCCAATTCTAAAAATCTTTTTTTTTTTGAGAACGTATTTGGAAAGATATTATGACCCTAACTACCATTATTTTTTATGTGATGAATTATACAAAGGAAAGTTAGTTTGTGAGAGACTAGGATCCACGCGTCTTCGACCGGTCATTTTTTTCTCATTTTTTTTGGTGTGCCAAGATCCGTACTTTTCATTCTCATTCATATGTGTTATTGGCCATCTTATTTAAAGATAAACTTTTATTTTTTAATGCAAAGTTTAGTCAAGAAAAGGCTGGGATCCACACTCTTTTGTGAGTCCATATGTATAAATTGTGATTAATAGTTTAACTTCCTATAAAAATAATTAAAGATTAGGATGTAAGTTATAGTCCATTGAATATATATATATATAAAGCCTATGATAGGCTAATAATAATAATAATAATCAACATATGCAATCTTAATCAAAATAATTTGTGTTTGAAACTATATTCGCATAACTAATAATGTTATTTTGACACCATCAAATTTATATTACTTTTACACCTCATCTTGTATATAATATTTTATTATAAAAATTTACTTACATAATAATTTTTATTATTAAATCAATAATAAATAGATAGGTGTAAAAAATAGTATAAAAAAATTCTCCCTACATACCTATTGGATGTGCAGTGAGCTAGTGATGTATTTATCTCATATTAAAATCAATCACTTTCTCATAATCTCATGAGTTGGTTGTTTGAAATGACCAAGAACTGGCCAATGGAAAGAGCCTTTATTCTTACCTTTCAACAGTACTACCACTTAATGATGCAGTCAAGAAAATGACACTAGAACCCCAAAACCCCAAAGACCTTAATTACTGGGTTGGAGGTAAAACATGGGGAATTATAGTGGGTTTAACTCATGAATCATGATCACTATTCAAACAGGAATTTGGCCTGAATCCCCAAGTTTTGACGACACCGGCATGCCTCCAGTGCCCTCCGGATGGAAAGGCCAATGTCAGTCAGGAGAAGCATTCAACGCTTCGTCTTGCAACAGGTTTCTGATTGAACTTTATCTTCATTTCCTTTCACTTCATTGACATTAGTTTATAGCTGGGTCATTTTCATTGATCAATAATTTATGGCATAGGAAAGTGATTGGAGCTAGATACTATATGAGTGGATATGTAGCAGAGGAAGGGTCAGAGAAAAAAGTCTCTTTCAAATCTCCAAGGGATAGCTCTGGTCATGGCAGCCACACAGCTTCCACGGCTGCAGGGCGCTACGTGGCAAACGTGAATTACAAGGGATTGGGAGCTGGAGAAGCTAGAGGAGGCGCACCTCTGGCTAGGATTGCTGTGTACAAAACATGTTGGGACTCAGGCTGCTATGATGTGGACTTGCTAGCTGCCTTTGATGATGCCATTCGAGATGGGGTTCACATTGTCTCTCTCTCTCTGGGTCCTGAAGCCCCCCAAGGGGACTATTTCAATGATGCCATATCGGTGGGGTCATTTCATGCTGCTAGTCGTGGAGTGTTAGTAGTTGCATCAGCTGGGAATGACGGAAATCCTGGTTCTGCTACAAACCTCGCACCATGGATGATCACTATTGCTGCTAGCTCAACAGACAGGGATTTCATTTCTGATATTAAATTAGGAAATGGTGATAACCTCACGGTAATCCTCGTTACTTCTCATTGAGAGGTTTTCTGCAAACTAAGTGGACCCTGATTAGTACTGTATAATTGAAACAGGGTGAAAGTCTCAGTCTCTTGGAAATGAAAGCCTCCACAAGAATAATTTCTGCATCTGAAGCCTTCGCTGGATATTTCACTCCTTATCAATCCAGGTGAAGCACAAGGTAGTTGAAATGAGAATTGTCTGAAGATTGATGCAAAAGGATGGCTTCAAGTTAAACTTTGTTATCTTTTCTTTGTGTCTGTAGTTATTGTTTAGACAGTTCCTTAAATGAGACCAAGGCCAAAGGGAAGGTTCTGGTGTGTCGACATGCAGAGAGTTCAACAGAGTCAAAGCTGGCAAAGAGTAAGGTAGTGAAACAGGCTGGTGGAATCGGGATGATACTTATTGATGAGTTAGATCTAGATGTTGCCATCCCATTTGTAATACCTTCAGCCATTGTTGGAAGGAGAACTGGAGAATGGATTCTATCCTATGTTAATAGCACAAGGTTTGTTTTATATCTGAGAAGATAGGCATTTTATGAGGTATCTCAGCTATTCTGCTATTCTCTGATCCAGCTTTCCGTTATGCTGAGCAGTAAGCCCACGTCAAGGATTTTGAAAGCAAAGACAGTGTTAGGAACTCAGCCTGCACCCCGTGTAGCAGCATTTTCTTCTAAAGGCCCCAATGCCTTAACCCCGGAAATTTTGAAGGTGATGTTCTCACCAATAATGAGTGAAATAGAGATGTTTGTTTTGGCCTTTTAGTATGTCAATTTTTTATATCATTTGCTATATACTTGGAAAACTTCTGAGTTCTGACTCTGCTGCTATATAGCCTGATGTCACAGCTCCTGGATTGAACATCCTTGCTGCATGGTCTCCAGCAGCTGGGAACATCATGTATAACATTCTTTCAGGAACCTCCATGTCTTGTCCCCATGTAACTGGAATTGCAGCCTTAGTCAAAGCGGTTCATCCTTCATGGTCTCCAGCTGCTATCAAATCAGCCATCATGACAACTGGTATAACATATCAGTAATAATGTCTTTTTCCTAAGGTCTATATAAGTCAATGTGGTTTGAGATTCTTCTTACTCAAACAAATTGTTACAAGATTCCTTACCCCATTAAATTCCATCTCTGCCACTCAATGCCTGTAATCTATACTCCGAGCATCATTGAAATCTCAACTATAGTACCATATAACCGAAAAGAAAAGGAGGATCACTGCATATATCCTCGTAGTGCACAAGCTTCACTACTTCCTTTCAAGAAACTAATAATAAATTTGATATGCGCAGCTACAATTCTGGATAAGCACCACAGACACATGAGAGCGGATCCTGACCGAAGAAGGGCTAATCCATTTGATTATGGATCAGGGTTTGTGAACCCCGCAAGTGTTCTTGATCCTGGCCTCATATATGATTTAGAGCCTGAAGACTATATAGCATTCCTCTGTTCACTAAATTATGATGAGAGGTCACTCCATCTTGTCACTAGAGACAACAGTACATGTCAAAGGGCATTCAAAACTGCATCCGACCTCAACTATCCATCAATTACAGTGCCCAATCTCAAAGACAAATTTTCTGTAACTCGAATTGTGACTAATGTTGGAAGAGCAAGAGGTGTTTATAAAGCTGTAGTGTATTCTCCTGCTGGAGTTAATGTCACTGTTGTGCCAAACCAATTGCTCTTCACAAGAGTTGGGCAGAAAATCAAGTTCACTGTGAATTTCAAAGTGGCCGCTCCTTCAAAGGGCTATACATTTGGGTTCTTGTCATGGAGGAACAAAGGATCACAGGTCACCAGTCCTCTAGTTGTCCGGGTTGCACCAGCGAGCCTTGGGTTAGTCAGATAACAATGCTTGTAAATATTTACATTAGTTTAGGATCTTTGATATCCCTATAGGCACTAGAAAAACATTTATGCTGAAATCTTGATGCAGACTACAGTTATATGCTCGGTATAGCAAACAACAACAACAACAGAATATGAAGTTAAAGAAAAGATATTTGATGCCCTGAACTACTCTCAACTACATGATCATTATTTGCAGTTGCCACTACAGAACTTTGTGTTGCCACTACAGAACTTTGTTTTGCAGATTCTTCTGCATTTTGCCGCGTATTTTAAATGAATGTTAACATCTTCGTCTATAAATTAATCTGATAAGACACATGGCTAAGCCCATTTTGATCTACACTGTAAACTACAAGATAATGGTAGCTCGAATCTGGTGATAATTGAAATGATCCGCAGCAAAATAGAAACTCTTCTGGGAAAATTGGGAATCATGGCCTGGCCCAATTTAAGGACCAGAGGATTCATAAATCTACGTTAAACTTATCCTACATGGTAGTATAGAAATTTCCGAATCAGACACATCCACGCTGAGGCAAATGGATGTTGCCCGATGGGTGTTTTGACAAATGACAAGTATCTAAGTAATGCCAAGTTCCTCCAATATGTGTAAAGAAATCGAAACTCCAGTGGGCTTCTGGACATCCTCTGGAAAATTTGAGTACTATCGTTTTTTCCCTTTTGGACAATTTCTACATCTTTTGTCCCTATACTTTCTTCCCTACATCAGAAAAAAAACCTCTGATACGCATCCGGCAAGATGGAGCTGCGTTATATTCCACGTCAATGAGAAGTCACCTTTATCAACAAGCAAAAAGATTAACTAGGCAGGAAAAGAGAGAAACCAACCATTTGGCGTTCTAATATAAGTTCATGAACAGCATATCATGCAATGACAAACCAGATATCCACTTAGATTTGAACTAGTGATTCTGTTTCCTATGACAATCTTTCCCTCTAGTCTAGCCATATTTTGACATCACGATGAACAAATTTTTAGCTATAACGTAGAACCTCTTAACCAGGGTAAGCCTCAATTCTACAGCTGTAGAATATGCATACGATTAAAATCCTACGCATCCCAGGAACAATTATGTGCTAAAATTTTCATGAGTGGTATTGGGTCACCCTCCATTCCTCCGGGGTCAGTTTAAACAATCAATTTGTACTCAAGCTAAGCCCCAAGTCCATCATTCAAGGCCCAAAAAAAACTGGTAAATAGCCAGTCTGCGAACAATAGAAGACATATTAAGAATCTATAATGACTAAAGACATAACAGGATCAAGGTAATTCTGTCTGCGTCCAGGACACAAGTGATAGAGGGGTTGAACCTTCACATACAAGACTTCGCTGATATCCATCAATTTCTAAAGAGCTATACAAAAGCAGCCAAACATTGACTTCTATTTAGGCATTATATACCAACATATAGGTTCCATGATCAGAAGATGAAAAGACATAAAGAGGTGATAGATAATTGCAATTTGTAAACCCTAAGAGTGCATCTCTGAAGGATTGACGAGGCCTTCCAACACAACAAGCTGATCCAACAGTGCAAGCTTCTCATCTTCAAGGGTCTTTACCTCATCTTCAACCTCTCTTAACTCTTTCCCTAATGCAAAGCTCTCATCTTCCAGACATAGATACTTCCGCCTCAATACCCGGTAATCATTTCCAGCTGCAGAGGAGTCAGGCAATGAATCTGAGTTTGACCCCTCTGGTTTCTGAAAAGGTGGTGACACTTCAGTCGTCAAGTTTCTTTTGGAACCCTTGTGTCCTGATTTTAGTGAAAGAGGTGCCTGTACCTCTTCCTTGACATTATTCGCTTGCAACTGAAATAAAGATCCCCTCTGGGCTGAGTTTTTCTTCTTCCGTGGTTTAGGATTCAAGATTTCCTCCGACATAGGAATCCTTGGATCTTGCATTTCTCGCCAATAGTCACTACAAAATAAAAAGGGGTGGGGGGGCACACACATAAGAACACATACACCATGAAGTTAGTTGAACAAAAGCACTACATGTAAGAAGTCCGAGTTTAACACAGAATACGCTTCATGACAATCACATGCTCTGGTTTATTAACATAAAAATATGATAAAGGGTGTCACTGCGTGATCCTCAACTTCAAAGATGAACTCGAACAAAAAATACGTTCAGGTAAAAGAATGTCTAATAATTTCTAAGGAGATGATACAGTGTTGATTACTTGATTGAAATTCCAGAAAGACACGCCAAGTGGGGTACTCATTAACAATATGGATTGTGACCATATTTAAACCATGTTAAAAAAGAAGAATTTGCCCACTCCAGCCTTTTACCCCCATAATTTACTAATTCTTAAAGTCATTTAACACATAAATCTCTTTAACAATATATATACAAGGGTATACAATTTTTAAAAGCAGAAGTCCGTGGATTTGACAGGGACCTCCTCACCCTTGAAAAAACAAGTGTGACTGAAATGATCAAGCTCTCTGACCTGCTGAGTTTACGTCTCCAAACGGTAATTGCAACTATTCAGGAACTAATCATGATATTTATTCCACTTGATTTCACAAGATGAGTGAAAATTCAGGTTTTATTCATCAAAATTCAGGTAATTGAAAAAATCTCGTTTGAACAACTCCCACAAGTAAAAGCCAACTGCAAATAAAACTCAATTACCCTCTAATTGAGGCACTGAACAATTCATGAAAAAAATAATCACAACAATTTCGGAGTAACCAGAAACGCAAAAGCGGAAAACATCAAAATCATGGCAAAGATAGTTTAAAACAGGGAACGATGATCCAAGACGAGTGAAGTACCTGCAGAATAAGAACCGATCTGTGATTTCGCATCGCCAAGAATTAGGTCATCTTCAGCGTCGCCTTTTACAGAGAGAATCGGAGTTGTGGTTGGTTGGCATGAGAACTTTTCTACGAAGTAACCAACCCAAACACGGACTCAGAAATTGGGAGTGGCGTCTAGCAGCAAAAAGACTTGATTACGATGGGCAGTTTCGTCATTTCGGAGGAAGTTGTAATTTATCCCATATATTTGTATTAATTCTAATATTTTCATGTAATAACTTCTCACAATTGTAAATTAATTTTATATTTAATAAAAGAATTATAATATTAAATAAATTATATTAAAAAATTACCTGAAAATCACGATAAACTCTGAAGGATCCCTTGTTTTTTTATATAATTGATGATTTTACACACATTCAAATTATTTTAATAAATAATTAACTCAGAAGCAAATAATAATTAAATATGTAAAATTATGTCATTAGGATGATGTAAGGAATGTGATTTATTTTTCAACATGTATAAAATATAAGAAATCCAACTCATCATCAATTCTAGCACAAATCTACTTATTTTTTTTTCTTCTTGTTATTTATAAACTTAAGATTGTATTATACTATATTTGTATGTCAACCATAATTGTTTTTAGCAATGGGATAATTTTTTTTATAAGATGATCATGTGATAAATTAATTACCATTTGGCATCAACATTTAAAACAAGGTGCCTACTAACCTACTCATGAGTATTCAATACTCATGAGTAGGTTTTAAAGCTTTTTAAATTTATTTTTTATAATTTTTATTTAAAGGAATAAGTTAAAAAAATTTTTAAAAAATTTTTAAAAAATTAAAAAATATTAAAAAGTATTAAAAAAATTTACATTACACATTAATCAAAAAATAATTCAAAAAACCTAATAAAAAAACTAAAAAAATTTATTAAAAAATCTTTTGATTCTTTTTTTACTTTTTAAAATTCTTTTAACTTATTTCTTAAAATAAAAATTATAAAAAAATTTAAAAACTAAAATTTCTAATTTTAAAAATTAAAAACATCTCCCCTACTCATGAGTAGGGGAGAAAGCACCTTAAAACAAATGGATCAAGTTTTGATAAAGTTGTAATATTATTTAATGTTTGTGTTTCAAAAATTATCATAATATTAAATCTTATTACATAATATATTTTAATAAAACTAATAATGAAAAAATAACCCAATGACAAAACGACTTAGAACTATGCAACTGGACCAGGCAAAGTTATGGAAAAATATTTAGTGATGCCTTGCAAAAAAGCAAGACTATAAAATATAAGCAATCTTAATTATTTGTATAAACATAAAGTCATAATTTTTTTAAGAATATAAAATTAT
This sequence comes from Ceratonia siliqua, assembly GCA_034509205.1. NCBI lineage: Eukaryota > Viridiplantae > Streptophyta > Magnoliopsida > Fabales > Fabaceae > Ceratonia > Ceratonia siliqua. The sequence continues at coordinate 6,855 of JASKGM010030593.1, read as the reverse complement.
GATTATCTATGCTATTTGAGATTCGAATCCAACAAAAGCTGGCAAAAAGGTCCCACTATTTTTGTCGTCAATTATGTTGATCCCCATTGGATTCAATCTTTATTGTTTTATGGAACAATTTATTTCCACCATAATCCTTCACTTTCATCTCCTCCTATTCTTTAGTCCAACTTTATACAATTTCATACTTTATATCTCCGTAGTCAATAATAATATCTGAATTTCAATGAAGATACGTGACCTAACAGTTATGTACCTTTGAATAATTTATTTGAGCATTCAAATTATTAATAAGTGTTTCTAAACTACATATTTTAATAATTCTCATATGATCCATATGTGCATGAGACTTATGTGTCAACGTGCATGGTTTATATCCTAATTTTATGAATTATAATTTTCTATCATACTATATATAGTATGATACAATACGAGAGAAAAAAATAAATTAAATATTCACTTAAATAGATTTTATGTATTTTAAGTTCAAACCTAATCTAATCATTTTGATTTTAATATAATTTGTTTTTTTAATATTATTTTAATTATTTATTAATTTTAGACGATCGATTTTAAGATTACAAAAGAAAAAATATATTAATCATTCAAAGTAAATAAATAATCAAGTTAATACTAAAATATAAGTAATGTTAATAACTTAATACTAACGTAACCAAATATCAACTACTGATTCTAAGTGTAATTGTGTGAAATACTCAATTCAAGATTGTAACTAATTAAATTTTTATTAATAAATTAAATTATTTTGTATTTAAATAAATTCAAAATTTTATATGCTTCAATTAAATTTTATTTTAAAATTAGTAAATTTTAATTTAATTATTAATGTTATAATAATATGGCATTCAAGAAATAATTATAATAATATGTACATTTACTTTTTTAATTAATTCAAGTGATTTAAACATATATAATACATAATTAAGATTTAAGCATATATATATATATATAAAATTAAAAAGTAAATGTACATGTTATTATAATTATTTCTTGAATGCCATATTATTATAACATTAATAATTAAATTAAATTTTACTAATATATATATTAGTTATTATATTAATTATAAGATTCAAGATGTGAAGTAAAATATTTCAATTCTAATAATTTAATTTAGCTAGCTTTCTACAATAAATCAAAATATTTTCCATGATTTTATTTTGAGTTTTTTCATGGATAAATTTCCCTTCTCATGATTGTTGGACTCAACTAGTTATGTCAAAGTAAAAGTCATGACATGTTCAAAAACTATTTGTAAATAATTTATTTCTTCCTACTTGCAACTTGGAAAATAAAAAAATATTTTTTACATTTATTATTAAAGCAGCTGCAATTAAGCCAACGTTAGATAAGTGTCCTTTTCTCCTGGTAGTATTATGTTAGTCCAATTGCAAAATTTCATAATTACCATTAATTGAGAAAGTATTTTGAAAAAAGTATATAATTTTTAAAATATGACAACACCGTTATATATACGTATGTAGAGAAACTGTTAAGACAATACCACTAATTAAAAAAGTATTTCGTCAAGAGCCGTTATATATACGTATGTAAAAAAACTGTTCTAAAATATAAATTTAGAAAAATGTTATAATTTTCAAACCCACTCATATCTCCTCGCATTGTCTTATTTATTATTTAAATACTCATAATTTCTTCACGATCATTTTTTTTCTTCATATTCTGTTGTATATATGTATGTATAAGAAACTCTCATAAGGAATAAGGTTATTTTCAACTCCACTCTTTTCTCCTGCAACTACTTTTATTTTGGAAAAAGCTATCTACTCTTGAGTATCAACACCCAGGAATAGACTTTTATTTTAAAAAAATAAATTAAAACAATTAAAAAAATTAAAAATTTTCATAATACAATACTTAAAAAATAATTCAAAAAATAAAATAAAAAAGTAAAAGAATCTTTTAATTTCTTTTAATTTTGTTCATATTTTTTTAAAAAATAGTTTATATTTATTTTTTAAAATAAAAATTATAACAAAAAATAAAAAATAAAAAATTTAAATTTAAAAATTTAAAAACCTACTTATCTTATAATCCAGAGTATTTTCCTTGTGGTTTCTCAAATTATCTTTAGGCGCATAATGAAATAGAAATTTCAGATTTTATTTAAACTTGTTTTCTTTAATTATATATTTATGAGATGATTTATTATTATCTCTTATATTTATTTTAGAGGATTTT
>JASKGM010030572.1:0-25814 GCA_034509205.1 Ceratonia siliqua | reverse complement strand
AATAAAATAAAATATTTTATTTTGATAATCAAATATGAAGAATATAAATAATACTATTATAAAGTAAGGTATAGGCTAATAGGTTGCATGGTACAATATGACAATTAATAATGAAAATTTTAAAAGAGGTGTAGACTCTTCTCAATCTTGGTTAGCTCTTTTTTTTTCCCCGTTTTGATCTGTTTCGGTACTTTTCGTTTGATTTTCACCGAAATGAATCGAAATCTTACGATTCGGTACTATTTCGAAATTGGAATGTCGTTTCGTTTCGGTTTCACACGAAACCTAAATTTTTCGAGCGTTTCAACCGAAACGCTCGAAATTTAGTTCCTTGGTCACAGGTCTATTAGTCTACTGCATACAAACCAGAGGGCGTGAGAATAATGATACTTACACGCATTTGGATTATTTATTGAGGAGCACTCCCCTACCGCCCACTGTGGGCGGTAGGGGAGTTTTTTAATTTTTTTAATTTTTTTATTTTTTAAAAATAATTAAATATTTTTTATATCATGAATTTGTTTAAGAATTTTTTAAGATGTTTTTATATTTTTTATAAAATTTTTTAAATTACAAATAAATAATAAAAAAATTATGGATGAATAGTAATAGAAATGTAAAAAAATTTAAAAACATTTTAAAAAAATTTTAAAAAAAATATAAGATTAAAAATACTTAATTATTTTTAAAAATTAAAAAAAAAACTTAAAAACTACAAAAAGTAAAAAAGGAAAATATTGGGGGGGACGGTAGCTTAGTCCCCCTTGTTTATTTTCAGGTCATGACCGGTTATCCTTAAAATTTGGATTATCTATTTTTTAATGGACGATTTAAATTAAATTTAAAAAAATTATATATTTAAAAAAAAATTTTGTAAAACTTATAAAATCATGACTGATTGAATAGGTTCCAACCAGTTGCATTGCAACAGGTCGGGATTTGAATCCATACTTACACTGCGGTGCAGTCCCAAAAATGTCCCAGATTTGTGGCTGGAGCGTAGCTTTTGACATTTAATTATTATATTTTTTTATTTTTTAACAATTAATTATTATCTAGATTATATAATTTTTTAAAACATTTTAAAATTTTTAAAATTTTTTATATTATTTATTCATAAATTTTTTAATTCTATTCATAAATAAGTATAAAATTTTTTTTAAAATATAAAAACATGTTAAAAGATTTATAAAAAAAATATGTGACATACATAATAATTAATTAATATTAAAAAATTATAAAATAATAAAAAAAAATATAAAAATTATGTTACCAAACTGTGAGGATAGCATAACTTGGGCCTAATTTAGAGATTCTCGAAACTTTTGGCTTACAAATATATTACATGTTAGTTTATATCTTTATATTTGGTTTAAGGTAATTACTCATATTTCACATCAGTTATACCTTCTTCTTTTTTTAGTTTGTGAAATCAAGTTTATAAAAATAGCATTTCTTTTATTACATCTTATTAACGCTTCTTCTTACATATTATATAATATAATATTTTATTATTATTTATTATTTATCAAGAAGTGAGAAAAATATAAATGAAATTAAAGTTTTTCAATTTTATTTAGAAGTTGTATATAAACTGACGAGGTGATGGTTTGGAATTTTATGATTTTAGACAATGAGTTATGTTTATGTTGTTTAGTGAGGGCATTTATAAAAGTTTAACTTTTAATTGTTAAATGATTTTTTTAATTAAATTATGAAAGTGAATTAGTTGAGATGTACATAAATTAATTTGCACATCTTCAATTTTAATAAAAAGAAAATTTATGTAAATTTTATTTAAATATTTATTATTAAGCTCTCTAATCAATCATCCAATCAATAAAAATCTAATGATAAATGTCTTCAGAATTTTGCGACCATTGTTGAGAAACATTGATTAATGGTGGTAGTGGCCAGTAGGTTTAATTTGGTTGGTTAAAGTCATTAAGTCTTTTGTACCTTGTTACCAAATCTTTCCCTTCATTAAATTGTGTTACTACCCATTTCAGAAACTTGCAAAGTTGGTCTTCGCTACATTCATGAATTGAAGGCCACTGCTATTACTCCTTCCTTGTTTTCATTTTAAATTATTTATTGTTTAAAAATTTTTATTTTATTTTAAATTATTTATAATTTTAAATTATTAATAAAATATTAATTTTTATTTTTATTTATTGATATCTTTAATAAAATAATTTAAATTTAAATTAATTTTAATAAAAATAGTTTAATTTAATATAATTATTTTTTATTATAATTAATATTATTTAATAATTTTTTTAATTTTTATGTTATTATTTTAAATAATAAATAATTTAACAGGAAGAATATAACAATTGGTTCCGCAAATAAAGAAATAAATATAAGTCTTTCAGACAATAATTGAATATATTGAAAATATCAGCATCTGAAAAGGTCATAAATAATTCAAAGGACTTTATACTAATTTCTCTTCAAAAATTTGTACAAATAAATTTCTTTTAACTCATTTTATCATTTATATATTTGACTTATAACTCTCAAATATTTGTGCTTTTAAATAAATTATAAGAAAATAATTTTATTTGTATTTTTATAATTATTATATTTTAAAATAACAATAAAGATAAAAATAAAATTTTATAACACATCATTTAAAATTAATTTTAAAAATAAATCATTTGTGTTACTCAAAATAAAAATACGAATAAATTATTTTTCAAAAGTTTAATAATATAATAATAAATATTTTTCATTATTTAAATAATATAATTTTTTTTATATGTGTAAATATATTTATTTTATTTTATTTTTCAATCATTTATATATATTAATATTAGTATGTTAAAGATAAATTAATATTTTCATATTTAAAAAAATTAAATATTATTTAAAAATTAAAAATATCACAAAGTATATTATTAAATTAAAAATAATCATAAACAATTTATCACTACTAAAAGCATAATTAGAGGCTGGTTATTTGAAAAAAAAAAAAAAAAAAGGAAAGAAGAGAGGCTGACTACGCTTGTCCCTTGCTCTATCTGTTCATTTGACCCTGAAAACTGTCTAGTCAAACCGTATGGACATTTATAGTTCCAGCTTGACGATTCTAATTTCTCATTCAATACTTGTCGTGCCTTAAAAATGTTTTTCTTATTTTAAGAAGGCTAGAGTGTATTTTAATCTCTTATGTTTTTTTAGTTTTATTTTAATTTTTGATTTTTTAATTTTAATATGATTTTAATTTTATTCTTGGAATAAATCTTATTAAGTGGACTGATATAAAATATTAATAAAAATGTTAATTAAAGCTAAGCAGAAATTGACGTGATACATTTATTATTTTTTACTTTTATTAAAATAATATTAATAATATATTTTAAAATTTTATAAAATTACATAACTTCTTAATACCCTAAATATTTTTTTAAATAATCAAAAATTATACTAAACGTAATATTTTTAAAATACTAAATAATAATTTATATATTTTTAAATATTATTTCAATTGCTCTGCACCTGATATGGCCTAGGGAGTTCCAACAAGCGGGACAAATGATTCCGAACTTTGACACGGCAAGACGGACAAGCATGGGTTCAAGGCAAATAAAGCAATAAAGCACATTAGGGTCATGTATTAAATAATATTTAAAAATATATAAATTATTATTCTTTCAAAAGATACTATGTTTAGTATATTGTTTTATTATTTAAAAAAATATTTGGGGTATTAAGAAAATATAAATTTATAAATAATTACTTTAAAATATAACATTAAAATCATTTTAATAAAAATAAAAAACCAAATAACAACAAACATGTATGTCAATCTCTATTCCGTCCGGTCAATATTTTCATTAGAATTTTTTATTAATTCATTTACCAAAGTTTACCCGAAACAAAATTAAAAACATATTAAAAGTTAAAAAATAATATTGAAACAAAAAATAAGAAATTAAAATAAAACTTTAATAATTATATTTAAATATTACTAAATAATTTTAATAATTATGTAAAATTTTTATATATAACAAAATATCATCAATTTATCATAAATTTAATCTTCACAAATACAATATCATGAAATTAAAATCAAAAGGATTAACAAATTATCCTTAATAATTATATTTAAATATTATTTAAATAAATTTAATACAATTATTAAGTTATCGTCTTTTTCTTTAATTAGAAAGCATAAAAACTTAAAAAATAAAAATAAAAAAAATTTAAATATAACAAAAGAAAAAAAAAAGAACAAGACTAAAATAATCCATTTTTTAAGACTTATTTTTTTGCTTAGAAGTCTTCCTAACCCTTAATTGGCCCGTGAAGCCCATTGACACCCCTACATGAAGTTACCCAAGTGCATCTATAAAGACGAAGAGTGTAAAACCTAATTCTTGTTTCAAGTTCTCTCAGATACTTCTTATAACACTTTAGTGCGAGTTTTCTTTCTTGTTCCCACGAACCATCAAGGGAGACAAAGCCACCGATTTCTGGTGGATTAATGGGAAGCAGAGGCCTCTCTTTAGCTTCCTCTGCGACCACCACAAGGCTAATTATGGTCAAAACCATTATTAAAACCAGACCATTTCGATCCATGGCTAGTTCTTCAACTTTGAATCACTTGATCTGGGTTTTGAAACAGACCCTAATTTATATATAGGATGTGATATTTTATTAAACTCTTAAAACTCTGATATCCATGGCTCTTTCTATTCATTTCTGGCTCTTGGGTAAATGAAATGAAGGGCTATTGATCATAGTGGTGACTTTTCACATTAGTAAATTATATTCAATTCGTTGGTAATAATAAAGAATAACACGAGATATTGCGGTTCAATAATTTTTGGCCAAAACAAGAAATGAATCATTAATAAAATGTGTGGACATTACTTCTCTTTTTATAAATGAGGTGCATTTTGCTACTTAAATATGAGAAATTTTTATAAACATATATGCATTATACGTCATTACAATATTTAATAAATAAAAGTATTTTAAATAAGATGAAATGTGCTGCACTTAAGTCTTACAATAATTTCACCTCATTTAAAATTTACATACACAAATTTCATAAATAATTTTTTTAACCATTCATCATGTAATAGAATAATTTACATACACAAATTTCATAAGTAGTATTTTATTTTTTGTTTTTTATAATCTATATTTCAGAAATAATTTAAAATAATATAATCTTGTGATATGAAATTTTTACTATTTTTTAATAAATAATTTAAGAAATAATTTTACTAATTTTTAATTTTTTGAATACTTGTGTTATGAAATTTTTTTTTATTTTTTTAAAAATTCTTTTAAATTATTTTTTAAAAAAATTATAAGAAAAAAAAAATAAAATGCTACTACATACAAAAGTATGACTACTTCTAAAGTAACATAACAAAAGCTATATATAATTGCAAAATTTATTCGTATAACAATGTCATAGATGCATTCAAAATCATATTATTTTTTATTATTGAAACGAGGATTTAATAACAAAGATATTTAGCTTCTCTCAAATCTCAATAATTTCTAGTAACTTTATGTCCTTCAAGCGTTACAATTTTTCTTACAAGATACAAACATACCAAATATTCAATGCTTATCAATCCTCGGCATTTTTCTTCACATGTTTTGATGCAAACACTACCTTCTTCTTCTATCATTTTCTGATTCCCTGAAATCCAGAGAAATTGATGGATATTAATCAGCAACACACAAAAAAGAGGCATCTAAATTAGGAGGGAGTGGTACTGGTTTCTAGGATTAAAAATTGCGAATTCAAACAGCCAAATATAAATAAATAAATCGGAGGGAGAAGGATAAGAGAGAGAGAGAGAGGAACAACCTCCACAACTTTCAGTATTGCAACTGCAGCAAGCAAGAAGAAGCCCACAGAAGATCATCGCTATCAACATAATTCTCCTTCAGTTTCTTTCGTCCACGCTTCTACAACTTAGTTCTGAGTATCTTTAATTTGAGACACCTTCCTTTATAAAAGGATATATTTTTATTCTTGTGAAAGACAATTCTATAAGAAAGTCTGTCAATAATTTTATTATAATTTTTATCATATTTTTAATGTAAAAATTATTTTTGGACTTGAAACATAAATAAAATATAGGCCAATCAAAGGCTGTACTAAAATCTTAATTTAATTATAAAGAATAAGAACAATGAAGATAAAATTCCTAATTAGTAATTACTAGGTCATAGAAGTTCTAATACCATGTGAAATATGATTTTAACTCAAAAACTTAAACTATTAATTAAGAAAAAGTCCAAGAATATTTTTATGAGACATTTTTGTATATGTTCAATCTAATGGGTGTCACATATGATTTTGGTGGGTTCCACATGTAATGTGATATTTATTAATTAACCAGGTTTATATAGAAATCCCAGCTTTATTATAATCTTTACCAGTCATGTAGTAAAAAAGATTATATAACAAATAGGATGTGTTGTTGGTGAGAACTTTCCAAGTAAAAAAAAAAGAACGAAGGGATACTGATTGAGATTAGCAACCTTTGAGTTTGACATCAGTCATCTGAATGTGTCGCAATAATTGGATTACCATGAGAATAAAAAAAAGGATTGTCATATTATTAATTAATTAATTAATTGATTAAATGTATTCTTCTTTTAACGAATGAAATTAACCCATACATTTTTATTAACTAAATAAAAGTAACTCATAGGCATTGTGAAGGATCACTTCAACTCAAGATTAGGGGCTCTTAGTCACAAAGAATCTAATATTATGTTAAGATACTCTCACTCAAAATTTAAGTTTTTTTTTTTATCTTGGTAACAATCAAGGGGCAAAAAAAGTCCTTATTATATAAAAATTCATGAATATATTTTTATAAAAATTTATTATTATCTCTCTCACATTATTTAACTTTTAGAAAATAAATTTGAAAAAGATACATAGAACTCCATGAGTTATATGAGTTGGTCTAGTCGGTAAAGAAATGTACGTGCTTCTTAGATTACTCAAATTCAAACGATAAAGCTAATGAACACATCAGATAATTTATTTTTCAATGATTGAACAATGTAAAATCAAAGAGAGGTGGTCTACTTATGATGTGTTTCTCTGGTATGATTTCATTGGCCATCTTTTGATCTTTTAGAACATTTTCTCAAGGTGGTTAAACCTGCAATTTGAGACTTACTTTGATATCAAATGAAAATTAAACAGTACCAAAAAGGAAGGGGTAAATTGGCATAATATAAAAATTTAAATCTTTTTGAATTTCCTTTTAAAACATTACAAAAATGAAACTAACTCAGATCAAACGTTTTAAAAATATTTTGAAAGTACTCTCTTAAAACTTTTAAGCTATCTTAAAAATTTGTGGTACCTCAAAATCAATCTGTGTCAGATTGGAAAATAAACTTTAAAGAACTGAAAGGGGATAGGGAAGAAAACAATAATTTATCATTGTTCAGCCTCAATGTGATACTACGTTTATTCCCCTTGACTCTCAAAGGATTTTTCTACACTAATAAACATCTTACACCCTGACTTTTCTTGTTTACCAAAAACAAGTGGTTTACTGCCACAAACAGGATGATTTTCAAGCTCGCCATCAACTACAAATATAAATAATTTTTCCTCGCTCACAATAAATGAAATCAAAAATTTTAAGATGAATAGAATGATTCTCTTGAAGAGTAGATATTTTGCCTTTTATGCTTTTTCTCTCTGGTTTTTTATGAAATTTCACAACGTAAAGAATAAAACCAGAAGAAGTATTTTGAAGGTATTTCTCACAGGTTTGATGCATATCTTCTGTTCTATTTTGCAATGCTTCTTCTTCCTCCTTTTATAATATTCAAAGCTAGCCGTTGGAGCCTTCAAAATTTTTCTTACCGTCTTAGAATTTGATTCTTCCATGAAACTTGCATTTTTCCTTTTTGAGCTCCTAACTTCTTGATTTTCTTTTTTCCTTCGTCATCCCTTGATATTAATTTCATTGTTGATTGTAACTTCTATTTTTGATTTCCTTCTTCTTTTTCTTCTTCATCAACATAGCATTTGAAACTTGATTTTTCATAATTGCTCTATTTGAGCTCCTTAATCTAGAGATATTTGAATCCCATAATTTTTGTATCTTCCATCTCTGAGTTTCTCCTTTGTTTTGACTTTCCTCCTTTGGAAAATATTGATTTTGAGTTTGTATTTCCTTGTGACCAGGCCAAAATCTTTCCTTTGACGTTTTGGTCAAGATTTTCTTTTTAAAAAACTTTCCTTATGAGTTTGATTTGAGATTATATGCTCCATCTAAGATGTTCTCCATTCAATAGCTTTCATCTTCCTTGACAAGTACTTTTCTTCTTTCCTTTATTGTAGGTCTTTGAATTTTCGCTCGTGATTCTCTTTGGGCTTAATGACTTCCAAATTTTGTCAATTAATGCTTACTCATTTCTCTCTCTTTCATTCTCTTTGATGTTTGCCAGTTATCTTCCACTTGCTTAGGCATATGGTCTTTGTTGTTACGTGCTTTTTGTCTTGTTTGCCTTTTCATTTATCTTCCACCTGTCGTAGAGACAATTAATTCATTAAGTTGACTATCCTTATGTATTTTGTATTTTTTGGGTCGTTCTTCAAAACTTCCAGGGTCAACAAGGTTGTCTATATATCAAAACTTAATGACAACTTATTCCTTCATAAATTATTTATAAATTTTATAGAATATATATACATGATATAAACTAATTTATATATATGATAAAAAAAATCATATAAAATATATAAACAAACTAATTTAGGTTTCAACTTAGTTTGTATAAACTCTTTTTTAAGTTTAAATTGTTAAATAACATATATTTACCAAAAGAAAATTAGATAAAAATATTAATATTAAATGAACTTAATAATGAGCCAAGTCAAACTATTAGTTTTTTTAAATGAGTCGATCGAACTCGAACAATTTAAAGCTTATCTATTAAACAATCATAATTTGAGAAGCTCGCTTATAAACAGATCGAGTCCAAGTTAGTTAGCATTCGACTTGACTTAGGCTCGTTTTATAGCCCTAGTACCTAATATATATACAATCTAAGTGTTCTTGAAATATGCTATTAGTTTGCAAGAAGAGTTAGAATAGTTTATAGGAAGTTTTGATTCAATTTTCCATAAGGCACTATAATTAACAACAACAACAAGAAGAAGAACAATAATACTATAAATTTTCAATTAATTAATGTAAGATTTGAAAAAAAAAAGAAAAAAAATACTAAATAGTTTCAAGGATATATTTATGAGAATTTATTAAAAATATCATACAAAAGAAGTCCATACTAGAACAAAGTCCAAGAGTTAGTAGTTTATAAGCTAGGATTAAAGTCCAAGAGTTAGTAGTTTATAAGCTAGGATCCAATCATGTTAATACTTGTCATGTTAACCGTATCTTGACTGTCCATTCATTTGGACGGCCAAGATGATACCATTATTTTTCCTTCTGCCACTTTGAAGTCATATCTTAACCGTTTATGGCTAATAAGACACAATCATATTAGCCACTAATATAACCGGATCTTGGTCCGTAGCCCATCTTCTCCATACATCTCCCACCATGAACTTGTTGGAGGTTAACTTAACTTCTTCCTTACAAATTTCACCACATTTCTTTGAAGATTTCTTCATTTCTTTCTTCCATTCATCAAAAGATTCATCAGGAGCATTATCAGAGGAAGAGAAGTAGCTAGAGCCTAGAGGATTATGAGCCAAAGGGAGAGCGGCTGCCTCATCTGCTTCTACTGCAACTGTTATCATAACAGGGATGCTAAACAACAATAGTATTTTCAACATTATAACATGTTGAATATTCATGGCTTCTTTTGTTGCCCTACTCAAATTTGTAATAATATTTAAAAATTGAAGAACCAAGTAATTGATTTATAGAGAATTGATCCTAAGTTTATGTTAGAAGGTTTCAAAATATACTCTTAATTTAATTAAGAAAATTAAGAGTATGATGTTTAGAGTTAAACGAAGAGCTGGTAGGAGTGGTTGCCTAATTAGCTATATTCTAATGTCCCAATTATGTTGTCATAAGACATTGTATATATATATATATATATATATATATATAAGAGGGATGGTATTTTTATTTATAAGCATAGACCTTTCTTTATTCAAGTAATTAGGATTTGATGCACTGAAAATATATTTATATTATTATATTAATTTGATTTTATGTGAAATGGTGATGGTTGATGTATTTTTTTAATTATATTTAATTTAATTCATATATTTTGTTTGAATCAAATTTATAATATATTGAAATTATTGATTTGATCAGGTTTTTTTTTGTACATTTAAATTATTTTTTAAAGTTGACAAGCAAATATGTATATATATATAATATAAATTATTTAATAATAAAATTTTATTAATTTTAAAAATATATTTTTACATTTCTTACAAACGTTCTCACAACAAGTATCGGTGACAAAATCTCAATTTTCTCACCAAACAATGTCCGTGAGGCTATACAACAGAGTTATTGCATTATTTGAGCTAACTAGTTAAAGTTTTTGTTGGAAGGTTTGGTTTTTTATTTTATATAAAAATTCCTTTGTTTTAAATTTGGGCTTTTTAAAAATTGACGAAGATAAGCTTATGCTTGGCTTGTGATAAGGCCTATTTGTACAGTGCCATTGTTATGATAAAAAAAAAGGTTATTGCCATTACCTCTTATACTATAATTATGTGGTGTGACAAATATTTATATTGTTAGTTTAACAATTTGTTATGTCATGTAAGTTTTTTCTAAAATGCTAGTTAAGGTACTTAAATGATAAAATTTGAAGTTGAAACTCTATAGATTCTAGCTTTGAGTTGGGATGATTTCTTTTTTTCATGAGCTAAAGTGTACTTTTAATTCTTTAATTTCTAGATAAATTTTAATTGTCTCAAATATTTTATTTATATTGCCTTGGTCTCAGGAAAGTACCTAGCCTTGCTAATACCTTTCTAATTTCTAACTCTGTTAAACGTGATAATGAAAATTAATGAAGTGATGACTACGTGGCCAACCAAGTTTTGAAGTGGCAAACTATATTTCTTTGTTGGCCACATCATCTTCTTCTTTGAAATGGCCAACAAAAACAAAATTAGGGTTAAACGCATCAAGTTTTTTCCTTGAACTAAAATATTGTGCTGGTATACTCTTCAAATGCTCATTCTGTGCCCCTGTTCTACTAATCCACTTTCAAAACAACAACAGATAAATGGAGGTAGAGTTGACACTTCAAGATCACCAAATCTGGGTCAGCCACCCTACGAGGTATTAAAATGATGGCTTAATTATACTTTTCAACCATATAGATTCAGTGTGTTTTCAAGTATATCCTTATAATTTAATTTGTTTTAAATGGATCCTTATATCTTCATTCTGTTTCTAAATCAGTCCATATCATTATTAGGTGTTTTAACATTGTTAAAAATTTGCCAACTAGGTTAGCAGATACTATCATGTCATTTTACTATGTAATTTTCAATTTAGTCTCTATTCTTTCTTTTGTTTTCAATTTAGTCACTGTAAACGCTAACTCCCTAGCCCCAAAACCCTCAAACCACTAAGCCACCAAAACCTAAATACTAAAACTTAAAATCATCAAACCTTAGATAGTAAATCCTAAATCCCCTAAACCGTAAACACAATACTAAATTCCAAAAACTCTAAAGCCCTAAGCTCTAAAACATCTAAACCCTTAAACCTTAAATACTAAACCCCTAAACTCTAAACCTTAAAACTAAACCCAAAACTCCAAACCATAAACCATAAAGTTAAACCCCCAATTCTCTAATCCCAAAGCCTAAAGTTAAACCCTAAATCCCCAAACCGCAAACTTAAACATTAAGTCTCACCCCAAATTACGAGTTTGACCAGCATAATGCACAGCAGAGACTCTTATGTCCTAGAAGCCTTAGATGCAGAGCCATCAGCATATGCAAGCTTATATTTGAAAACAGTTTATTAACTTTATTGAAAATCTAATAGTGTCCCTATAAATAAGACCTCACCCAAATGTACATAACTGACAAAATGAATAAGGATCTCAGTTCTATCAAAGACAGAATTCAAATAATAAATCATAATTAATGGTTTAGCCCAAATAGAAAAAAAAAATCCAATGATAGTTCCAAAACCATGCAATGAAACTCATGCCCTAGTAACTGTAAGTAACATCCTAGCATACTAAAGTTTGCTTCCAAGAATACCTAGTCGAGACAAACACGGCAATTCAGGCTGTTAGTGGGTGGATTTGATCTTCCTATGGAGCTAAAAATGATAAACATGAAGGGATGAGTCCATTGACCAGTAAATGAAAATGTGACTAGCATGACTAAGACACCACACAAAAATAGGGCGATAAATAATCTATATTACTTAGAAAGTAAATGGCATTAGTTTAAAGTCGACAATATACATAGCATTTCAGAATAGCAGAACATGTAAGAACATATTAAAATAATTAAGAGGGAACAACCTAGGAAATAACCTAACAGAGCCGAACTAGGTTTTGTTTTAGCCTGGGAACCCATTCATCCTTGCCATATGAAATGTTATGATGCATGTATGTATGCTAATTTATTCACACATTTCATATCATTCACACATGTACCAATTTTTATGCATGGCAGGCTTTTAGGCACTAATGTTCTTGTCAATTGGCTAAAACAAGCAGTTTGGGGTCAATCCATAGGTTTCTAAAGATAATGGCTCAAAGATTAAAGCCACCTAAGTTTTTATCAACCATTTGCTAATTATTTTCCAAATACAAATCTCAAAGTAGTTTCTAGTCAAATTTATAGGGGTTCAGGCAAGTTCATAAACAGAGACATAATTCAAAAGAAGTAAAACATATCAAGAGACATTTTCAAGACTTAGTTTAGCAATACATAGGGTGACAATACTTATAGCATGCATCACATACCTCCTAGCACTACTAAACACATAATCCCATTTGGTTGATCTTGGCCAGCCAATCAGGGTTAGTCGATCTGGGTTTGACGATAGGCCAATTCAAGTCGGGTCGGTTGGTTTGTTAGCCAGCTAAGTTGGATCAAACAATCAGGTGATTATAATTTGTCAAAAAAATACACTCAAAGCACTCTGTTGAGTCTAACTTCATTAAGTATGCAATAATTATGATAAATACTCTTAAAGGTTTTGACAATAAACCCTAAACTTAAACTCTTAAACGCCAAACTCTAAAACACCAAATCTCAAACCCTAAATTATAAACCCTAAAACCTATAAATCATAAACCCTAAAACCTGCAAATGTGAAACCCATAACCCCAACTCCTAAACCTTATAACCCCCAGGCCACCAAAACCCTAAGCCTTAAAATAAAACTAAGTAGGAATTAAATTGAAAACAAATGAAAGTATAAGGACTAAAATAAAAAAAATGTGACAAATGACATGATAAACTTGAATGACATGTCAACATCTATTAGTCAAATTAGCAAATTTTTAACAGCATTAACATAGCTAGTGATGACAAAGACTAGTTTGAAAACAGATGAAAATGTAAGAACCCATTTGAAAAAAAAAATTATAAAGACCTATATGAAAACACGGTAAAACTATAAATACCAAAAACATAATTAACCCAAAAATAATTTAAAAAAATATTATTTACTTAGTACAAATAAATATTTAAGACTAAATTAAAACTCACCTTAAACTTTTAAGAACAAAACATGCACTTAAAATTGTTTTAATAGATATTTTGGATTTTTTTTTAAAATTAAAATTATATGTAACATATTTTAAGAATATAACAAGTAATATTTTAGATTAAAAAAATAACTCGCGTGATTAAGAAGATCAATATTTGAACAACGACCGACATACCATTAAAAAGAATAGAAGTACGTGTGAATTTTAAATATAAAAATATTTATAAAATAAAAATAAAAATTAAATCAGTAATACTCAAATACTTTACAAGCTGCAGCCTGCAAAGGTCTTTCTTATTAACTAGTAAGAAGGGAGGTTGGGATCTAATAAATAACATCTCCATGCCCCCAGATCATGTCTAATTGTCATCTGACACTAATAATTAACAAATTTGGCACATAATTTATACCCAATGGTTTGATCCTCTCACAAAGGAAACGAAAAAGAAACACTCCATCAGATTCTAATCTGCCTTGTTTTCTTCGTCCACTTGATATTCCGCATCATCGTCGTCGTCATGCTCATCAACATCTTCATCATCATATATGTTGCCTCGATGCCATTTGCTGAGCTCAAATTTAGTGTCCTCCTCATTTAGGAAGTCAATCCCATATTTTGTGTCACGATGTTTAACCAGAAGCCAACGAAGTAGCCGATCTTCCTTGTTTAGGTAATGCAGCTCCTTGTTGATGTTGGGTGTAGCCATCATGGTCATTTGCATCATTTGACCCTACAATAATGCAAAATAAATGAATAATATATATATATATATATATATATCATTACAACGGGATAATTTTCATTCAAATTAGAGAATAACTCAGTCAAATGAACCAAAAAATCTATTTGCCACCATTGTCCAACGGAAAATTTTTTGCTAGGTTCATAAAGATAATGACATTTTTCAAGACTGGGAAGTTAGAATGAAAACAGCTACAAAAAGACCTATTGCATAACACAATTATACACTACATAAGAGGCGATACACAAGAAGAAGCATTAATCTCGGTACTGTTTCATAGTTTGACCATGATTAAGAAGAGTATTGTTTCGTTAGAATCATCCTAAACTCTTAAAAGTTGCCTGTAGAAAAAGCCCTTAACGCACAAAGGATCTTCAACATGTTTCTATATAGGAAGCTAATTATAATAAAACTATTTAGAGCTTTCACTTAATAACCTAAGCTTTTGGATTGAAGTAGTCATTAACATGGTATTAAAACCTCTATGATCAAGTAATCAAGAGTTTAATCTTAATTACATTGAAATTTCAGCATAAGATTTGACAGGCCCGTATTTTTCTCATACTTCAAACTTAGAGGTGGCTTTTATCCAAGGGTCATGTTAGAAATTATAATAAAATTATTTATAGACCTTCACTTAATAAAAGCTTTTAAGCTGAAGTGGTCTTTGACAAATGGCATAAATTCTAAGTAGGTCAATTTAGGGAAACAACTGCCTTACAAGAAGAAAAAAATTTGGCAAGAACAATGCTCAGTCATAAGTGTAAAATTGAGTGTAGAACAATATCAAAAGACTTAATAAAAGATATTTATTCCTTGAAACACAGCCTGCTTGTGTTAGACTCGGGATGAATTTTTGGTAACAAGACTTAGACCATGATATCTAGGTATGCCTCATTGGTCGAGTAAAATTAACCTCAAGTGGGCCTCATATTTTCAGTTTTCAACTGCAGACCAGACAAATCGTTGAATTCCTTGGGTATAGGGCAAGTTAATTTTCAAGATCACAAGAAATTAAATAGATATTTGTATGTTGGCAATGATAATAATGAACAGGTGATGATTAACAATAGGTACCATGCAAATTTTTCTTCCAGATGACAGACATTATATGAATCCTGATTATCCTGTCAACTTAATTTGGCTTCATAGGCACTGTTCAGAAAAATGCTCCAGATCCTTCTAATCTGAACATGATTAGCTTATTTAAGTTCATGTCAATTAAATAGGACCCTATATAACTCATTCTTCTAGGAATTGCATACGTGTTTGCAACCAATGCCTTTTGATGTTTTCTTATTTTTCTATTTACTAAACCTCTATAATGAATCTTACGCTTAGAAAAGCATAACAAACCTCTCATGAAAGTAATAGCATTCTAATGGCCAAAAGCCAACTTATGACAGTCAAAATTTGCTATTAACATAATGGAATACCTTTTGTACAAGAAATTTACCAGAAAAATCAAGGTCTTTCTTTATTGTTTACGGTTATTCAATGCCTATTTTTTCTCATTGACCAGCACCAGTAACCAATAATAAATGAGGTACTCAGTTTAACTCCTTTCTCACGGGATATTTGGGGAGTATTGAGGAATAGGTATGTGAATGTTCTCAAATAAATCAAGTGATGTAGAACGAGAAGAAAAGATAGACAACAACAGAACTAAGAAGAACCTAAGGGCCTGTTTGTTTTTGTTTTCAAAAACTGTTTTTTTGTTCTGTGAGAACAAAAAAATTCGTTTGCGTCATTTCATCAATTATTTTTAAAAACTGTTTCTGAAAACAGTAACTAGAAAACAAAAAAACAAAAACAATTTTTTTGTATTTTGGCTTGTTTTCTTCATCTGTTTTCTAAAAAAACACAAAAAACAACTAATGAAATTTTTTTTACCCAAACAAGTTTTTTGTTTTTTTGTTCTATAAAACTATTTTTTAGAATTGTTTTCAAAAACTATTTCTAAAAACAATAAAACAAAAACTGTTCCAAACAGCCCCTAAATTACATACATTTCAGGAACAACAACGTTAAAAAGATGCAATCCATTAGAAAACATTGAAGTAAATGAGCAATCACAGAACCTGGCATTTGTCTAACTGATTTTTGTTGTTCATATAAGCAGCTCTTTAGATGCAAAAACTAGAGAGTAATGGATGCATCAATCCATACTGAGATAACATACATTCCGTCAACTCTAACATACATCAGTTCAACGTAAATATTGTTTGATGCCATCCTACAGTTAAACATTCCACTTAATTATCAATTTTTTTTCCGCAAAGTAAATGAGGAGAGCCTCTAATTATTTGAAAATGTCTTAAGTCTTTTATAGACAGGATATGCTGTCAGGTGAATGGTGACAACTTAGAAGAATTTAAACCAAAAAACCACTTCTAGATACACCCTCCCTTCAGACCAAAAATCTGTTCAATTTTAAATTTACTTGTCCGTGCAAATCTAGAGTTTCTTTGAACCGTGTCTCCAAATTCCTCAACATACAACCAAAGCATTTTATCTTAGATATCACCCTCCATGTGTTTACTTCTTGACCTATTTTACATTAAGCTGATAATTTTGGTACACATCTCTGCCCATGACTTACATGATCCAGATAACAAAGTCATTATAAACACCAAGATTTTAAATTATACAGTAAATAAAAATGAAGCATTCATGTGATGAATGATATTATGAATAATAGTGACATGTTAATAACATTATTAGCATATGGAAGTTCACCTAAAAAATGGAGGTTTCACCACACATCGCTAACTTACAAGTAATATTACTACAATGAAGCTTAACAGGCAAGGGGCAACAAAGGCTATACTGATTGGCTAATGATTTCATTAATATGAAATAGCAATAAAATAAATAGGATTTAATTGAGTTCTATCATCACTAATATCTCCAAATCACAGAAGACACCATAAAACATCAGTTGCATTCTTGAGCAATGTTTTAAAACTCGGATCAGTCATTGAACTAGAGAGGAGAGCGATTCACGGTTCAATTGTCTGACTGTGATCGAACCGGTATATAGTGTGCGTGCATATATGTATATAATTGATTAAAAATACAGCACTTATCAATTAATTAAATTAATAATATGAAATAAATTAAAAATATATAATATAAATAGTGGATGATGAAAAAGGAAATGTAGTTATAATATAAATGGTTACATCAATGTTCCTGAGTTCTCTATGTTCAAAAGGAACTTCTTTACAAACATGCAATGCCTACATGGCTACATCAATATATGTTATATAAGAGAAAAAATTATAAAAATATTTTTCAAAAAACATCAAATGGTATATATAGTCATTGCAACATCATAAATAATCAAAACTCACCTGATAATATCTGCCATCTAGCTTTTTAATACCATAACCCAATTGAACTGTTCCAAAAGACTTAAGATCGGCGAGGACTCCATTTCTTGTATAAACATGTTTTCCCACCCTACCAACCAGATCCATCAGAGCTTCCTTCCTTATATGGGGTTTAAATAGAAGCATACAATCGTAAAGAGGCATTTTTTCTTCTGCTTTGAGGCAGCCAAATCAGCTGTCAATCTGCATCACCAAGAAATCAATTAGGAAAGTTATAGGAGTGTTGCAAATATTCATCTTTCAAGTATCTAATCCAGTACAAATTATCAGTATTGAACACTGATGCAGATTAGTAAATTGCGTTTAAATCGTAAATTAGTAGAATTTATTTCAATAATAAATTCTATAAAAAAATCCGTTATTTAGAAAATTATGTTCTTTTGACCACTTCCGATTCCTGTAGACTAAAATATGTGCATGATTTAAATCTTGTAAATTAAATCCCACATATGAAGATTGTAAAATCCAACTACACCCATATATAAACCCTCTAACAATAAGAAAGATTAATTGGAAAACATCTAACATCATGGACATTACAATTCTGCTCCAGGCACTTACAATGCATCAAATCTTGAGGTATAGCATTCAAAAACACATCAATTTATCTTCCTAATTTTAACAATACAATAAGTACTCAATGTTCCTATCCCAACTGATCCAATAAATAGAGAAAACATTGAAGCACAATGCCTTTGCTTGTTAGTTTCGAACAATGGTCGTAACAACATTCTCTTCCAAGTCACATACTTTGCAGACAAACTCAGCTCAAAAAATAAAAGAAATTTCAGCGAAACTTGTTGAGGAAAAAGACAATCAAATTCAGCAGTGCTGTGACAGGCATATCCTCCTCATACCAACATGTCACAACCCCAAAAAGAGTGCTACAGTATCTCCATTATTGAAAGTAACAACCTGCTCTTTTGATTTAGGGTGGTTCCAGCTTGTGAAGCATTGATACAGAAAAAAGGGAAAAGTATCAGTATCAAACACAAATTTATATATCATAAGGAAACTGTGAACAATTACAAAAGTGAGACAGGGTGACAATAAGATCAAACATATTATACACTAAATCATTTCAAAATGATCACCATAAAGACCAACTAAATGAATCAACATATTTAGTCCTAAAACCATGGATATAAGTGTTAGGAAATGAGGTCTTTAATGCTTTAGTATATACCCTGCTAATTCTATATAGCAACAGTGCAATTACTCATTGCTTTGATGTTTGTTGCATCATTAATACTTAAGGATAAGATAAGTCACTATATGCATTAACATATTCAGTCCTAAAATTATGAAAACATGAATTAGAAAACGAGGTCCATAATGCTTTACAATGTACTCTGATAATTCTACAAATCAGCATTGCAATTACTCATTGCTTTGCTTTTTGCTGCAGCATTATTATTTAAGGATATGAAATGTTTTACCTCTACGATTTTCATCTGCATGATTATATTACAATAAACTTATTTAAGTTAAATAGGGAAAGCTTATAATGCTAAAGCTTAAAGGACAAACCCATTTACAGCTAGGTAGAAATAAGGCGAAGAAGATAAAAATGATAGAGTAAAGTAATATACAACTCAGCAGCCCATATCTGTATTTGAAGTCATTATGAACAAGAATACGAATGTCTAGTTGTAAACCATGTAGTTCGTTCAACAAGATTTTGACAGCATACACTAGTAACAAGGAATGGAAAAAAGAAATTCAGATGTACATCCTATACAACTAAAAGCAAATGCCAACAGCACATAGAACTATATATAGCAACAGGAAAATTTTAATTTGATAATAAGAAAAGAATCTTCCAAGATGAACTTCCCAATTTGCATCAAACAAACCTGAGCTAAAATACCCAAAACACAGCAGAGACATATCCCAAATTCAGAAGAGAAATCCCCTAAATTCCATTACGAGTAATACCCAAAACAGAGAGATATCCCAAAATGCAGCCAGAACATAACCCAAAACGAACAGACAAAATTGAAGAAGGAAAGAGGAGATACCTGCGCGGTGATTCTTTTGACTCTGTATACTCGACGTTGCTGGTGTACTCTCTCTCGGATGATAGTCTCTCCACGCTGCTGGTTCGTCTTTTGATAGTGGCAGAGACTGGTGCTAGGGAGTTGTGGTATCGTTGTAATGGAGATGGGTTTGTGAATGTGGTCGATGGTGGAACTGAGGAAAGAAGAAGGTAAGGGAGATGTATCAGTGTGAGGTGAATCCTACAGCTACAGGTGGAGTTCTCAGGGAAGAGGAGATATAGAGGAAATGAGAGAAACAAAAGGGATCGGGCTAGGTTAAAGGGATCCTAACGGTTCATGGGTTGGGTTTATACTGGGCTAGGTTTAAAGGAGAAGAGTTGGGCTGGTATGGAATTGGGCTAAAGGTTTGGGTTGGGCAACCCAAATATATCTTCTCTCTTTTTCATTTTTATTTTTACATTTTAAAATTAGCAGACAATTTTTCGGACAAATTAGTAAAATTACAGCGTTGACAATGAAGCTGCAGAGGGCCATCTTCATTCTTCATCATCATCTCCAGAGGATAATTTTATTGGTAATTTTTAAATAAATCATTTTTTTTATACACCGTATCTCATAGTATAGATTTTTTTTATATTATTTTAAGTAGGTTAGGGTCTAGCCTGTTAAAATTATAGAATCAAAATAATAAATAGTATGTCTTCGGAATAGTTTTAAAAATTATTTTTTTATTTTTATAGAATAAAAAAATTTATTTGAATAAGTATTTTTATAAGTTATTTTTAAAAATAATGACTAAAAAATAAAAAATAATTTTTGTATATTTTGACTTATTTTTATTTTTTATTTTTTAAAAAAATAAAAAATAATTAATAAAAAATATTTTTATTCAAACAAATTTTTTATTTTTTATTTTATAAAAATATTTTTTATAATTATTCTTAAAAATTATTTTAAAAAATAATAAAAATAAAAATCATTTCAAACATACTTATATTTTTTTTAAATAATAAAACAAAAAAAAATTTTGACCTAGTTTTATTTGACCGTAAGGTAGAATTTAGCCCAGCCCTTTCAAGGTAAAATTAAAAAAAAAAAAAGATCAAAAGTCAAAAAAAATTTATAAATAAAAAAGATTAATAGTTAATCAAGCTAAGCCATTTATTATTGGATTGAATTTCATTTTTATATTATAAACTTACACCATAATGTTATATGACCTATTCACATTTTTTTTTAAATTTACTTTCTTCGTTTATAAGAAAATCAAGCTAGGACTATCAGACTAACTCTTAGGACCAACCTTTAGACATAATTGTCAAATTGAATTATAATATATCATTCTTAAATTATTTAAAACACAAAATGAATGAAATTATCCTCTCTCTCTTTTTTTTTTTTTTTTATAAAACTTCCTTACACCCTTCCTTCTGTAATAACACAGGATTTACGTTTTTTTTTTTTACAATATAATCGATTGAACTTATATCAGGATGAAATGGATTTAAGCTATCACCAAAGTGTATTATGTTTTAGGGACAATTATAAATAAAGACCTATTGATCAAGATTTTTACATTTAAATGATAAATAGTAAACAAATATTTATGATTATTTAATTTAAACTCATACTTTTGTGGTGATTTGATTTTAAATCTAAAACAATTATTAAATTAAACGAGTCGCTATTTAATTTAATAATATGTATGACAATTTTGCGATGTAGAAGTTTCTATCTATTAGTTGAATTAAAGATATACTACGTTATGGTACTTTTAGAAACATAGTATTTTAAAGGCGTTTGTTATGCTACAGTCCCATTTTGGGGCTGTAGCAGAACTTTGGTATTTCGATTTTTTAATTTATGTATTTTTTTATTTTTATTTTTTTTTATTTTTTAAGATTAATTAATTATTATCTAGGTTATATAATTTTTTAAGAATTTTTTAAACATTTTTAAATTTTTTTACATCTTTTATACACTATTCATCTATAATTTTTTTGACATTATTCATTCATAAATAAAAATATTTTTTAAAAATATAAAAACGTTTTAAAAAATCTTAAAAAATATATGATATAAATAATAATTTATTAATATAAAAAAATAAAAAAAATAATTAAAATAATAAAAAAAATAAAAAGTCTAAGCTACAGCCCCAAAGTAGGGCTGTAGCTTAGAATTCACCTATTTTAAAATGATATTTTATTTTTTAGTAATATTATAAAATATTCTTTTAAAATTATTTAAAATATTTGAAAAAAAATTGTAATCATCCTAAAATAAATTATTTTAATAATAAAATTATAACTAGACACTCTATTATCATGTTGCTAGGACCTTGCAACACAAAAGTAATATGATTAAGTAAAAGTTCAAGACTGGGTTTTCTTTTAGGCACAACTAGATTTTTGACCCATGCACAATACACGGCACCCAATTAAAATACAGTAAAAGATTAATAATAATATAATAAATTAAATAGTGACATTCTATTTTAAATAATGTTCATACATTTTTGTATAAGTTAAAAGCCACAATTTTAGTGTAAAAAATATATATCTATAAGTTTAATAATAAAACTCAATTTTTAATTAGTATATAATTCAAATTACTTTTTTTTTGTTTAATTTAAAAATTTTTAATTATCTACCTAGCCCATATAAGAATCTTAAATATTATAATATCTCATATATTAGTATCATATACTATATATTATATCTAAAATGTCATAATATATAAAATTTTAGTGTGTTGAATGATTATTTTAAAATTTAACACGCGCTAGATGATGATTTTCTTAGGGCTTGAAAGGAAAGAAGTACAAGTGCACAATTAAAGATTTGTTTGGATGGACTTATGAAAAATGTCTTTTATACTGGTATTTTAAAAAAAATGCTTTTATTAATAGAAGAAGCTGTTTTGCACCTGAATACAGTAATTAAGAATAACTTTTGAATCAAAAAAGATATTTGAATGCAAAATTGTAAAAGAATTTTTGACTTGTAAAATTTAAAAATTATATTTTTTACGTAAAAATAAATTTAAAAATAACAAATTTTAGTTAATTATTAGTATGAAATCTTTTATGAATTTTTAATTTTTTAATTAAAAATGATCAAGTTTCGAAATGATAATGTTTACAAAATAAATAAGTTTTGAAATGTAACTAATAAATAATTATAATTTTATTAAAAATAATTTTATTTAAACATATTTATGAATTCAAAATTTGTATAAATTTTAAATAAGTCAATTTTCTTCTTACAGAGAAGTAATAGTTTTTATATTTTTCCCATTTTAAGTCCTTCCATTCTCATTAGAATATTCTTCTTTTTTTAAAAAAAAAAAAAGTAACGTATGACACTCATTTCTTTGATAGTTTGAAAATATTAATTATTAATCGTATCCAATATTGTATAATATGTTTTGGGCTTATCTAACACACCCCTAGTATTTGCCTCCCGTTAACGGTTCTCTGCAATCACGTCAAATGAATAAATTCGATAAATTCTTTATGATGTTTTCTAAAATTCTATGTCCAAGATTAACGCCTAGAGTACCTAATAGGGATATAGATGTTTAGATGAGTTAAGATTTTATTAAACTATTCGGACTCTGCTTGTTAATTAGAAGTTTGTTTAGCTCGGCTCCTATAATAAATGAATAAATTCGAGTTTAGTTTGAAATTCATCTGTTAAAAGAGTTGAACTTTTGAGAGTTTCATTGCTAAGCCACGTTGTTCATTAAAAAATTTATTTATAAATTTTATATAATATAACTAATTTATTTATGATAAAATAAAAATATATTAATATTAAATAAACTTAATAATGAGCCGAATCAAATTATTTAATTTTTTAAATGAGTAACTTGAACAATCTAAAGCTAATTTATTAAACAATTCTAACTTGAGAAGTTCGCAATTAATTAATATTTAACTTGACTCAACTTTGTTATATATCCCTGGGACCTAATTGTATATATACAATTTAAGTATTCCTGAAATATGCTAATAGTTTGCCAGAAGAGTTAGAATAGTTTATAGTAAGTTTAGATTCAATTCTCCATAACAGGCCACATATAATTAACAACAACAAGAACAATAATACTATAATTTCTCAATTAAATAATGTAAGATTTGAAAGAAAAAAAAAAGGAAAACATAAATACTAAATAGCTTCAAGGATTTCTAAGAGTTTATGGAAAAGATCACACAAAAGAAGTCCATAATAGAGCAAAGTCTGAAAGTTAATAACCCATAGGTCAAGATTTGATCATGTTGGTCGCTGTCATGTTAGCTATATCTTAATTATCTATGAAAATAGATCTCAGTTTTTGCGCTGGGATCTTTTCTCACTAAAAGACAAGTTCTGTTTTAAAAAAAAAAAGATGATATTAGATTTGAGCCATCTAAATATTTTTTGATGGCTCAGATCTTAAGAAAATGTGAAGAGATCTCAGCCAAAAAAGACTGAGATCTTACTTTGTATCTATTTATTAGGATAATTAAAATGATAACTTCATTTTTTCTTATGTCATCCTAAAGTCATATGTTCATCCTGGTCATCCATAATTAACATAATCTTGTTAGACACACCAAAACCAGATCTTGGTCCGTAGCCCATCTTATTCATACATCTCCCTGTACATAGATTAAGACGTACGAAGAGGATGAACTTGTGGGAGGTTAACCTGACTTGCTTCATACAAATTTCGCCACATTTCTCTACAGCTTTCTTCATTTCTTTCTTCCATTCATCAAAAGATTCATCATCAAGGGCATTCTCAGAGGAAGAGATGGCAGCTAGAGGACTATGAGCCGCAAGAGCAGCTGCCTCATCAGCTTCTACTGCAACTGTTATTACAACAAGGATGCTCAACAACACTACCATTTTCAACATCATAACATGTTGAATATTCATGGCTTCTTTTGTTGCCCTACTCAAATTTGTAATTACTATGTTAAAAATTGAAGAACCAAGTAATTGATTTATAGAGAATTGATGCTAAGTCTATGTTTGAAGGTTTCAAATATACTCTTCATTTAATAAAGAAGATTAAGAGTATAATGTTTAGAGTTAAATGAAGAGCTGCTAGGAGTGGTTGCTTAATTAGATATACAGTTATGTCCCAATTATGTTGTCATAAGACATTGTATATATATAAGAGGGATGGTATTTTTATTTATAAGCATAGAACTTTCTTTATTCAAGTAATTAAGATTTGATACACTGTAAATATATTTTATATTATTACCACAACCTTTTATATATATACATTGATGTTATTAATTTGTTAATTTGATTTTATGAAATTTCAACCAATAGGATTTTTTTATGTATTTTAACGTTACAATTCAAAATTGATTAAGGAAATCACATAATATAGGTGTTATCATATCTAGTTGGTATTCTATTTTTTAAATGTGATTTTGTGATATATTAGGGTAAAAATTTATATGCACAAATATTTAATTTTTTAAAAAATAATTATAGAGGTTAATTATTTTATATATATATATATATATATATATACACACACATATACAAACACAAAATTAGATGGATGTCCTTGTATCATCTTAGCTTGACTTGTCTTTGAGTGAATTAATTTAGATGAGTTTAAGTTGGCCTAAACTCCACTTAATAACCTCACACACACACAAATTAGATGGATGTCCTTGTATCATCTTAGCTTGACTTGTCTTTGAGTGAACCGAAAAGGGTGAATTAATTTAGATGAGTATAAGTTGACCTAAACTCCACTTAATAACCCCTCACACACACACACACACACACAAATTAGATGATGTCCTTGTATCATCTTAGCTTGACTTGTCTTTGAGTGAACCGAAAAGTACACAAAACACACACACACACACACAAATTAGATGGATGTCCTTGTATCATCTTAGCTTGACTTGTCTTTGAGTGAACCGAAAAGGGTGAATTAATTTAGATGAGTATAAGTTGGCCT
>JASKGM010030511.1:0-25835 GCA_034509205.1 Ceratonia siliqua | reverse complement strand
TGAATCATCATATATCATGCTTAAATGGTTAAACTGCACTCTACTGGTTTCTTTGGGTTAATTCCAAGGGATAATTTGAGGCATTAACCCTTAGGTTAGGACTTGTGGCTCTAGTAATTTATCATGAATATATAGGCCCTTCTCAGTTATGCCTACGTTAAATCAAATGGTAACTTGGCTGTTGAGTAGGAAATACTTCATTTTCTATCCAGTTTGTGGTTAAGACGAGTTTTTTGTTGGTATGCTTTAGGTTTAATAAAAACATAACCTCCTGGTTTTTACTTGAGTCATTGTGCATGTCTTTATTTTTAGTTATGATCAAAACACATTTTAGGGTCTGTTATATGTAAGTGGTGTGTGTTTCCTTCTAATGCATGTTTATTTAGTTAGAACAAGAACTTGTGATTGTTGGTTAAGAAGGAATACTTTGATAGATTCCCAAAAAAAATTTCAAATGGTAAAAAACATAACATAGTTATGAAGATTGAGCGTTTAGGTTTCAAGGACCCAATTAGTCCAAAAGGCTTCAAAGGCCTCATTATTTCAAAATAGCATAAAAAGTTTAATTCTCACTAAAAGGGCTTCAAAGGCTTAATTGATTTAAAAAATGGTTCAAGGCCCAATTACTTTCAAAAGGGCTTCAAGGGCCTAACCAAATATTTTTCAATTAGAATTCGATTAAATTCAATATTTTTTTTGTAAATAATAAAATTTTAAATTGTATTATGAAATCTCATTTGGGTACTTTCAAGAATTACATTTTGACCCATAATTTTTAAAAATTACACTTTGACCTCATACTTTTTAAGAATTATAATTTAACCACATACTTTTGAGATTTACATTTTAGCCCTCAATCTCCTAAAAGTCATAGTTTGGCCCCTATTTCTTTCAAATCCCTTTATCACCCCATTACTTTTCTAAATTTCATTAAACTTAACGTTTAATGAACCTTCAGTAGAAGTTTATCTTCTCCGAAGTTCATTTTTACGGACTTTCAGTGGAATCTCATTTTCCCAAAGTCTTAATTTTCACGGGCATTTAGTAGAGGTATATTATCTCCAATGTCCTAATTCGTTGCTCAGGCTTTAAGTGAAAATTTAATTTTCTCTAAATGTCCTAATGTCATCTCACTTAATCAACCTAATAAAATTATTCTGAACTACGTTGACCTTGATCCCTTTTGGGATACATAGGCACTTACTTGGTAATGCAGGTCCAGTTATTTATTTTTCAGCTTTGTCTATTATTTTATTAATAAAAATGGGTAATTAAGATATAGTAAAATTATTAAGCACAAACAATTTGAGGTAACCATCCTTAGGAATGGACGTCGTGGGGTGCCTAACACCTTCCCCACACGTAATTAGACTCTGGAACCCTTTCTCTGGTTCCAAGGGCCAATTTTTCTTTTCTTTTTAAAGGATCTCAATTATCTTTCTAATTAATTGGTGGCGACTCCAAATTTTCTCTGCGTTTTCCCTTACGCGCCTAAAGTCATAAAATGATGACTTTTCACCGGCCATCACATTGTGACAACAAATAACATTACTCTTATCCTTGCACATTCTTCGTATTCCTCAAATCTTTGTGCATGTTTATGCTATCATATCATTTTTTTTAAAAAAAAACATAGGTGTTGGTGAGATTTGTATGTAAGGAGATAATTTTTTATTGTTATGTTATGAAAAGGAAAAAAACATCATATATAGATGTTAAAATGAACTAATTAGTTCATCTCAACCCAATCTTTAAGGGTTTTCAATTTGATAAGCGAGACTAAGTTAAATCCTTTTGACAAATGGGTTATCCTATGGTTGGCCTAGTTTAATCATAGATTGGGCTGGGTCATCCAATCAAAACTAAATTATGTTTTTAAAAAAAATAGTAAAATTACTTCTTAAATTATATTAAAGGTGAGAACTACCCTACCGCCCACACAAGTGGGCTGTGTGGGCGGTAGGGTATTTTTAAAAAAAAATTTTATAATTTTTTTGATCTTTTTTAAATTTTTTTTATTTTTTAAAATCAATAAATTAATTTTTATGTCATAAATTTTTTTCTAAAATTTTGACGTTGTTTTTGTATTTTTTGTAGAATTTTTTAAGTTACAAATGAATAGTAAAAAAAATTATGGATGAATAGTAATAGAGATGTAAAAAAAATTCAAGAAAAAATGGAAAAACATTTTAAAAAATTTTGAAAAAAATATATAAGATAAAAAATACTTAATTATTTTTAAAAAGTAAAAAATTTTGAAAAAAAAAGTAAAAAAAAAGGGGTAGGGGTGGTAGCTTAAAAATTTCCTATATTAAATCATATCTAATTATTTATACAGAAAAATTTATTATATGTTAAATAAAATAATATTATATGTTAAATAAAATAAAAAAGTACAAATTCTACAAACCTAATTAATTTATCGCATAAAAGTTATCAAATTATATCAATTATCAAATTTAAATGTTCCACAAGCAATGGATTATAACAAATATTGTTTAAATTTACTTTTGACACATTTTAAAATATCATTTTCATCTAAAATTTAAAATAAGTAGATAATTAATGTCATTAAGAATCAATTATTAGTTAACACATTAATTTAAATCCAAATAACATAAATATTGTCATTTGAAACAAAACTATCGTTAGTATTGGTAATACTAAAAAAGTAAACAAATAATTTTCTTGGGCCCATTATGGTATCCCAGCCCAACCCAATTAGCCCAAGGGTCAAGTGGGACATGCCAAAAAGCAAAAGGCCCTTTCGTCATTTGGCCTAATAAAATGTTAACTCACCTCAAAATTATAAATCTTCTAAATTACTTTCATCTCTTTTAACATTTAGTAATATAATATTTGATTTTTTTTAAGTTTTGAAATGACATTTATCTTTATAATAAAGGTATAAACATATCAATTTACCTATATTTAATTTCTTACCATATTAACATTAAAGGTAAATTGGTATATTTATAATTTTATAAAAAAATTAAATATCATTATAAAAATAAAGAAGATATAAAATGTTATATTTAGAGATTACTTGTTATGCTTGAAACTTACTTAAGTATAGTGACTAATGAGGCAAATAAAAAAAAGAATGAAATTATTGACACTCAAATATTTATTGACACTCTCTTGTAATTAATTACTTTTAGGATTTCTATGAATACCCTTTATTAAATTATTTTTTATATTAATTAAATATTTAAATAATTTATATTTAAATTTTCTATTCACAATTTTAATTAAATTCAATTACTTATATAATTAAAGTTTATTACTTTTATTAGATAAATGATTAATGAATATCCGCTTTTATTTTTTTTGTTCCCTGCTATACATGTAAACTTAGATAACAAGCATATTTTTTTTAGTAATATTTATATATTTCACTATCCTAAGGTTTCAATTTTTATTTGTACATTTTTCATAAATTGTACCTGAAAATATAATTAAAATTAAGATATTATAATTCATTTTCTTACTAACATAATTATTCATTGATAGTCATGATACTTAATAAAATTAAATTTTTTTATTAAAATATTAGTAGGTAGTTCAAGAAATAATAAAACCTTCAAGTTTTAATAATAAATTCAAACTGATTATAATAGAAAAATATTATTAATTTAGAATATAAAAAGTTTTAATATAAACTAATTAGATTTTTAAATTATACTACAAAATATTTTAACAAAGGAAAGTTGTAAAATTAACTATTCTTTTTCATACATAAAGTTTATAACATATTAAAATAATATTATTTATATCATTTCATTTTACAAATTAAGCATAAATTATATGTTCAACTATAATTAAACTCTAGATATCAAAATTAAATTTCTACTAATTAAATTATATGTTGATGGTCATCATATTTATTAAGGGAATTATAATTATTTAATAAAAATAATTAATCAAAAATAAATAGGTAATTTAAAATACCAAGAAAAAAAATTGGGAGATGAAAAGTTTAATGAAGAGGGAGAGTTTTTTTATTTCAAGTTCAACGTTGACCTTCAATACTCATCGTCTCCACCATTTCAATTTACTATGATTCTATCCTGCGAAAGACTAGTCGAAGACATTCCATGGTTCACCCGAATTCACTTAGACCTCTTCCTTTCCCATTAAGATCTCATCAATAATTCTTAGATATCGGCCATCGTATTAGTTGCTCAATCAATTCTCCGGCCGGAATCATCCAACTATTATTGATTAAGACACTACTGGTTCTTTCTTGTTTACTCTCTGTTTAGAACTTCAAGTTTTCAGTCCCTATGAAGAAGAAGATACTGATCTCAACATGGCCATGCACCAGTCCATGCAACAACTTCGAATGGTTCCTGCAGCAGAAGAAGCTATTGCTTCACTGATAAGAAAGTGAAGATAGTTACAGAACAGTGCAGTATTTGCTTTGAAGAATTTGAAGATGACGAGGATGTTTCAGCAATGCCATGTGATCATATTTATCACGATCAATG
Source organism: Ceratonia siliqua (assembly GCA_034509205.1). NCBI lineage: Eukaryota > Viridiplantae > Streptophyta > Magnoliopsida > Fabales > Fabaceae > Ceratonia > Ceratonia siliqua. The sequence continues at coordinate 21,345 of JASKGM010030511.1, read as the reverse complement.
AATTGTGCAGTGGTTGAAGACGAGTCATATATGCCCATTGTGTCGTTACCAGATGCTTGCGAAATTATTCTTTATATTATTTGGTATGTAATATGTTAATGGGACTTAAGTTACTCCCTCCTTATTTTTTTTAATGTTTTTTTTAATTTTTTAAAATTAATTAAGTATTTTTTATCTCATAATTTTTTTTAAATTTTTTCTTAAATTTTTTTACATTCTTTTTACTATTCATCCATAATTTTTTTTACTATTCATCTGTAACTTAAAAAATTTTATAAAAAATATAAAAATATCTCAAAAAATTTTAAAAAAAATTCATGCTATAAATATTAATTAATTAATTTTAAAAAAATATAAAAATATAAAAATATATAAAAAAAATTAATAAACTCCTGTATAAGCGGTAGGGTAGGGGAGTAACCCCTATGTTAATATTCTTTATTTAGTCTATAAAAAGATTCACGTTCTGAATATAAATTTGTTAAAATCTTTTGGGTTCTTTCTTTTAACTTTGTACAAAATGTATTTAGGCGTATAAACTATATATATATATATATATATATATATATAACATTATAATTGATTAGATGTGTTGTTTTATTTTTATATTTTTATCTAATTGATTAGATATTAATAAATATAACTTGATTGTTACTTAATTTTGGTAATTATTTTTTTCAAACAAATATGATTTATTTTACTGAATTATATATGAGGTTATAATTTTAAAGCTTTTATTTATTAAAATAATGTCTTTAATATTTCTTTATATATCTGTTTGTGTAGGACTTCAGCTTCAAGGAGTTTATCAAGAATTCAAGATTGAACTATGCTAGAAGTGTACTTTATATGAAGATTGAACTATGTATTGAATGAGTCATCAATACATTTATTCCATTAGTTACGATTTGAACTTTCATAACATATTAATTAATTATTTTATATATAATGAGATATGAATTGATACCATTTATGTATTTACATGGATTATTGAGATGTTCGCAGTTTGAAAATTGAGATTAGTGTGTAATTTGAGAACTAGAATTTAGTTATTTTAATATTCTGGATTTTATGCATATTATTAATTATCTTTGGTTAATCATCTTTCAAGTACATAATCTTTCTGGGTTGTAAAAATCTAAGAACATATTCAAAAGTCCTAAATCAAATATAGATTTTGTGATGCTAATGAAGTGTGTATGTTTTGCTTTTAGGTTAAAGATGATCAAAGATGTTGTGGGAAGACACAATAAACTGTGATAATTGTAAATTAGTTTCAAGAAGTTTTTATTTTTTTAATGGTATATAGAGGGAAAGTGAGGGTTTGAATTCTTAATTTTAGGGTCATCTTAATGCTATAGGAAAGTTACCAGTAGAGCTATGCTTCATGTGCTCATGAAGCTCTTGATTGTTTATGAATATATAGTATATGTTATATATATACAATGTCAAGTAATTTGATTAATTTTTGTACTCTTGATTACTTATTATTTTTCTTTACCCATTGGATTATTGTATATAAGAAATTAAGTTTAAGGTTATGTATTAATTACTAATTTTGAATTATATATTATTGTTTGTTTCTATGGACTTATATATGGTGATTCATGTATCTGGTGGTTTAGCCCATCAGCCCACCACATAGGCTTCAGAAAAATGCTAACAAATGCAAGTTAGACAAAAAGAATCTTTATTTGAATTAAAAATTTGAAAATAATATATATGTCAATGGAATTATATAATTTTAAAATATTATTTTCTGATATCTAAAGGCACCGCAATTCCTTTCGAAATTTCATATTAGATTGGATATTGATGAGTTTTGAGTCTAATTTCAACAAAAATCATTGTTTAAGTTATTCAAAAATGTTTTCTTTTTCTTTTTCTATTTTCATTTATTTAAAATAATTTTCATTTTTTTAAAAAAATGCTTGCTTTTAATCGTAGTTTTATTTCATTGTTATTTTTAGTTTAATTTTGTTGATATAATTTAGGCATAGTAATTGTCTTTTTATGTTTTTAGTGGTCCCACACTTTTTCTCTCTCTAATAATTAGTGATTATGGCTAATAATGTAGTTATAATAGTGTTTATCCATTTATTATTGATAGAATAATTTGAACAAAAATTTAAAAATACCACCTTACATTTTTTGAAACATATTTTTGTAGTTTTTAAATTTTCCAAAAATGCGAATCCTTTTCCTACAAAATAAAAAGGGTAGAAGTCATACAAATATACTTTCATACTTAATTTATATTTTTTTTTTAGTGATCCACGACATTTTTTTTTTGATTATGTCCTATAAGAACTAGGAATTTGATCTCTTTGAGAAAACTCAGACCATTATTGAATTTGAGTAAAGAAAAGGCATCAATTTGTAATGGAAACAAGTTTATTCACACTCTTAATTAAACTCAATTATTTATTCAATTAAATTTTATTTTTTTATTAGATAATATTTTGATCTTCCTATTTTTCTTCGTTCTAGTATTTTAAAATTACCTATTAATTTTTTGAATAATTAATTTCTTATATATTTTTAATTCTATTAACAATGAACTCTTCTAGTCAAGTTGAATAAATGAGGACGATGAATAGCATTGACTTGAATAATCAACAAGTTGAATATAATGTTTGTCATCTTTGTTCTCATTATATTTTTAAGTTTTTATTTTGATATTTGATATTGTTTTGTTTATTTTTTTAATTTAAAAATATATAAATTTAAATAAAATGTAATTAAACATGAGAGATTATAATTAATTTTTACTGACATAAATATTTATTGATTGTCAACATACTAATTAATGGAAGTCAAAAAGTTATTTTTCATAAAATTTTAATAGGTACTTTAAGAAATAATAAAATATTTAATGTTTTAATAATAAATTGAAATTTATTATAATATAAAAATATTAATATTAACTGAGAATATAAAAAAATTTAAATAGAAATTAGTTAGGTTTTAAAATTATATTACAAATATTTAATAAACAAATGAAATTTATAAAATTAATTATTTTTTCATACATAAATTCTATAATAGAATTATTTATTGATGTTCATCATGCTAATTTAATAATATTAAACAAATATTTTTCATAAAATATTAATTATGAATAGAAATACATAAGTGGTTAAAAAATAAAACGTTCAATTTTTATTTATAAATTGAAATTTAAAAAATATTAATATTAAATAATAATCTCAATACAAAATTTAAATAAAAATTAATTACGTTTTAAAATTATACAAAAAATTTTAAAAAGGAAAGCTATAAACTTAATTATTATATTCTATACCTAAATTCTATAATAGATTAAATAATATTATTTATTTTTTTCACAAATTTCATTTAAATTTAAATTGTAATTATATTAAATTTTAAATATCAAGTTTAATTTTTTACTAATTAAATTATATGTTGATGGCCATCATACTTTTTTTCATAAATTAAAATTATTTAATAAAAATTATGTCACGACCCCACTCTAGGCACATGATCGGCGTAAAAATTACTATAAGATAATTCCCACAAGCCTAACAGACACTTTGAACATCCAGCAAATAAATTAGAATAATCAAAAGATTACCATTAAGATTTAAAGTCCAAACATTTTCATACAAAAATTTTGGCAGAATTTTTCCTAAAAATTGGGTATTTCCAAGGGTACAACAACACAAACAGAAGAGAACAAGTCCACTTTAACACATAAAGGCCTCAGTGGCCACTTACAGAACTGTCTCACAGCATAACCATCAAAATTTTTACTTTGTTCACACACAACATAACTACACACTAGAGACTCACTTATATGTTACCCTATACATGCAAATCCTATAACTGTCCAAAATATATCCATAGGTTGCTCTATTTCCCATTTTAGAAACAATCCACCAGTCTTCCATGGCAGGTTACTAAAATTCTAGGTGATCAGAATGTGAGAGCGTCTCAACGTTATCTAAAAAATGTAAAAGTAAGGAAATGAGTTTACAGACCCTATGAGTAGAAACAACCCTAAGAAGTACTAGTTTATTAGCAACAAAAAGTTTAAATTATATATATATATATGTAGCCTTGAGAATGTACAAAAGTTATTTTGAATTGGTAGAATATCTATTTATTCAAAAACCACGTTATTACAAGGACAAAGAACGAGTTATAGTCAATAAAGAAGTCACAATTAAATAACCTTCATAAATATGAGAACTAATTAATAAGATGGATCAACTGCTTCTTCACAAGAAAAATACTAGGTAAATACAGATAACATGTAAACAATGTTCATATCAAAATAGAACTTCAAATCAAATACAGATATCAGATAACAGATATTCCAGTCCGGAGCCAAGCTCATGAAACAAAATTGACTAGATGATAAAAGAACTCTGATGAGCAATCAACTGATTGTATTATTGAATAGAAAAATGGATGATGGTTACATCAGATTTACTCCAAATTTATAGACTAGCAAAAGAAACAAACTTCCTAAATAAACTATCCACTACTTGCACGAGGCTTTACCTAAGACAGCCACTACTTTATTTGTAAAGTCATGCTAACAGAATAACTGAGCTGACTTGGTCTACATGAAAATAGGAACTGAAAATTAAGATAAGAAAGGCAGTGGATTTGTTTGTTAGTCTTCAACAACTCCAACGGCTATCTTGACCAGTAGTCATCATGCACTACTTGTAACAGCTCACGGCTAGTGATATTTCATAATATAGTCCATAGACATCCAAATAAGTTAGGTATACCTAAAGTTTCTCTATAGAAGTAGCTAAGGATCCACTAAAATCAATTTATAATTCCATAGCTCATAGTATTTATAATATTGAATTAAATAAAAGGAGAATACTAGAAAATAACATAAATACAGAAGATAACTTTTAACCAACATATAGTTGTAAAAACCAAGATACTCCTTGGTGTTTATACATTTTAAGATAGAGGTAATATAAATTTTTAAATAATGCTCAATCATTTCATGTAGTTAAATAAATCAAAAAATATTGTTGCAAAATATAAAATTAATTAAAAAGACATTTTCATCTCAAACTTTCTCAATATAAAGTTTCAAATATTCAACATGTTTCGGAATAAAATGAATAACATTTAAAAGTGGGGAGTTCCATTCACCTAATAAAGATAGATACCTTACTTGCATAAATTATCCTCCACTTAGAGATACCTCTTGAAGCCAATTCGATCCTTTGTTGTTATTCTGGAAGTGTTTCCCTTCTTTAACCTTGGTTGCAAATTAAAAATAATGAACTTAAGGATTCAAACTCTAGACCATTTATTTACTAACTAAAACTTGGAAGACCACTTCTGAAGTTTTATTTTTAATTATTCAAGACTTTGAATAAGTTCAAATAAACTTATCTAGTGGTGACTCTAAAGCTTCCAAATAAAGTCTAAAAATTTCAGCCACCAATGTCAAACAAGGTTGCTGGCATAAAGAGAAAAATCATGAAAGGAAGTGGAAATCTTTTAATAGAGGAGAAAAGGAAACTATAGAAAAAAACTTGCCTTGCTTCTTAAATAATCTGCTGGAAAGGTATAAATTTAAAGGAGCTATCCAACTCCCACCGAAAGCCACAAAATACAGGAACTCCAAACGAAAAATTAGAGCAACAAAGAGCAAATAAGAAGCTGGAACAGTCGTATAAACTGTGTAGCAAAACAGAGCAGCAACCAAATACTAGCACAGCACAACAGAACCGTAAAAACAACAATAAAACCGAGTAGCAATACAGCACAGGCAAGATGAAAAAAAATAGAGCAGGAGAAGCACCCAACACAGCAGAAAACCGAGCAACAGAAGGTCCGAAATACGCTGGAGCACCTAGAGTTTTCTGGAGACATGAACTTTCTCTTCTCCAAGACTTCGTGCAACCATATAAGGAATAAAAGAAAGAATTCAGCCGTGGCAAGTCAGGACCACGTAACTCATCCTGAAATTTCTAAAAGGAAAGTCTCTAAAATCTAGCCACCAAATTCATTTAAAATTACATGTATAGTGCTAAGCAATTCACGTGAGTTCATTCAGTGCAAAAGAATTTACGTATTTGAATGCCCTCTTCTTATATATATATTTTTTTTCTTTTTTTTTTGAATTGAATTTAAGGGAATTTTTTTAGATATGAACTGCCACCTTTCCACTTTATACCCACTTAATTAAAAATATTTCTTGAGGAAGGAACATTACAAATTATTATTCAAAATATTAATAAATAATTTAAAAATATCAAGAGAAGAAAGGAAGATAAAAATTTTATCAAATAAAAATAATTTTAATTATACAAGAGATTTAGTTTATTTAGGAGTGTAAATAAATAATTTAAATGTAAATTAGTTAACTATTTAAATGACATAAAAAAGTAAATTAATAAAGGAGTATTATTGGAACTCAAAATAGTTGGTTACAAAAAACTAACAATAGGCATTAGAGAGTGCCAATAGACCCACCCATGTAAATATCCTAATAGAGACCAAAATATAATAAACTATAAAAATATCATTATCTATATAATTTTCTTTTCAAAATGTTAGCCTTAAATATCTACCTAAATAAATAAGAAATAAGTTTACAATTATCGCATTTCTTTTTCTTGATCCTGCGTTGTTTTTAACCTAGGAAGTTGTGATAAACTATAAAAATATCATTCTCCATTTACAATTATCGCATTTCTTGATCTGAAGTTGTGAGAACACTGAAATTCATTGTCCTATATATATTTACCTTAGCTTATTCAAATCAGCCCTTTATCACCATTTACAACCTTAGCTTCTTCAAAGAATGTCGAGTCGCCTGTTTTCCATTATGAGATCCGCGGCCATGATCCTATACGCCTGGACGACATTAGCAGACATCCAGACTCGTTTAGTATCGCGCGACTTTTGCGTTGACCTTCAATACTCATCTTCGTCACCGTTTCTATTTACTATCATTCTATCCGGCGAAACACTAATCGAACACTCACCAGAATGCACTTATGCCCTTTCGTTCCCCGTTACGACCTTCTCAGTAATTCTTTGATACCAGCCATCGTATCTTGTGCTCAATCAATCCTCCGAAATCGTCCAACTACTTCTGATTCAGACGCTTCATGTTCTTTCTTATTTTCTCTCTTTGTAGAACTTCAAGTTTTCAGTCCCTACGAAGACGAAGATATTGAACATGGCATTGCACCAGTCCATGCAACAACGACTCCAAATGGTTCCTGCAGCAAAAGAAGCTATTGCTTCACTGATCAAGAAAGTGAAGATAGTTAATGATGAAGGTGAGGCAGAGCAGTGCAGTATTTACCTGGAAGCATTTGACGATGACGAGGATGCGTGTGATCATATTTATGACGATCAATGTATTGTACAGTGGTTGAAGACGAGTCATATGTGCTCATTGTGTCGTTATCAGATGCCCTGCGGAATGATTCTTTGGATTATTTGGTATGTTATATGTTAATGCATGTTCTTTATTTAGTTGTAATTTTTTTTTCTATTATAACCAATTTCAATTTATTATTAAAACATTAATGGTTTTATTATTTTTGAAATGCCAATTAAAATTTTATGAAGTTTTTTTTTTACTTCCATTAACTAGTATGTTGACCATCAATAAATAGTTATGTCAATAAAAAATTATAATAACTATATTTACATATATGATTAATGTATAATTAATGAAAAATATATAAATAAAAATTACAACATTATAGATAAAAATATATATAAATATTACTTAACAAAATATTTTTTTCCAAGTTTACGTGTCCTTAAACTAATAAAATAAAATAAAAAACAATATCAAATTGTTGCTTTTAAGGTCTATCTTTTACAAAAATCAAATGAAAAACTACAAAATGAGAACAAAGATGGCAAACAATACATACATTTTTGTATATTATAATAACAAAATATATGTATGTAAAAGAAAATAAAATATAATTAGAAATTTATAAAAAAATTATAAAATAATAATAATTAAATGAGTTATACCTAATTAGTTTTTAATCTTTTAAGATAGTCAAGAATGAGTTAATTGTTCAAGTCAATGCTATCTATCATTCTCCTCATTTATTCAACTTGACTAAAGATATATAAACTGATAACACCTAATAAGATATATAAACTGATAAATAATCAACAAATGAATTTTTTTGCATAAACTTATAATATGCCTAAATACGTTTTGTTATAGTTTTTTTTTAAAAAAATTGTATTCCATTAAGAATTACAATAAAGCATTCTTGATTAATATTAAAGGAAAGAACCCAAATTGTTTTAGTAAATTTATAACCAAAACGTGAAGAAGTTTTTTGTAAATCAACCAAGAAAACATGAACATACGTAATAATCCAATGAATCATTCCACAGTCGTATGGGAAGACACAATGGGCACATATGACTCGTTTCCATCCATTTCACAATACATTGATTTTGTTAAACATTGTCACATGGCATTGCTGAAACATCCTCATCATCTTCAAATGTTTCCAAGCAATTACTACACTGTTCTAAATTTCTTATCTCTGTCACCCACAACTTAACATTCTTGATAAGTGAAGCAATAGCTTCCTTCGTTGCCAGTATTAACACCTCCCAGTCAGAACATTCCCCACAATCAGAGCACAATACAGATAGGTCTTGGAGTGATAAGGAAGCACAAACAGCTGCCACAATATCAGCAACCATCAGAGACAATCTCCGGCGGAGATCATCTCGGTTGACCATGCAGATTCTGGTGCAGCCCCTTAATAGCCTTAGGATGGTCTGGTCTGATAGTGTCTAGCCTAAAATCAAGGGATATAGTCAATGGTTTTTATTGTGATTATCTTCCCTGTCTCTAGGCTTGAGTTTAGCTGTCATTATGTTTGTTTCAAGTTAAATACCTTCTGTAATTCATTCTGTTGCTCACGTTGTGAAAGATAAATAAATATCATCTCCTTCAGCCATTCTGGTTCTCAGATTTTCTCTGCCGGAACCATTGGGACATGTTGCATGGGCTGCTGCATGACCTCTTCAATTAAGCCATGATATTCTTGGTAAGGAACTTGAACAAGAACATACACAAGCAAAGGCAACAGAAGATAATGGGTAATGTTTGAACCATTAGGACGATTGGGGACCATTAATTGAGCATGATACAGGGTATCATTGAGTAAAGGTCATAACCGGAAACCAAGGGTGATAAGTGTCTTTCCATGAATCTTGGAAGGGTTCGAACTAGTTCTTGGATGGGTATAATGGAAGAATATTTATATGATCCAAAACGTGTTATGGCCAATTCAGTGTGAGATGGAGGGATCAATTCAACATCAACACTGAGTTAGACATCAAAATATGATCATCGCTAATAAAGTATTCATCCAGACAAAGAGCTTGATCGCTTATACATGTGATAATAGCAAGAACGCACAGCCATGGCTGGTGGTTCTGAGGTTGTAGATCGATGATGCTAGAGTCGTTTTTAGAACTAAGAACAGGGAATTCAAATGGGAGCCAAATAAACCAAAAAGATGGTGATAGAGTTTAGAAGTTTATTTGATGATTAATTCTCTCTCTATATATCCCACGGTTCAGTTTCCTTAATTCTTGTAGGACATAATCACAAAAAAAACGATAAGTATAAAATTTTCAGAACAAAGAACTGAGAGTTCAAATGGGAGTCAAATAAACCATAAAGATGGTGATAGTATTTAGAAGTTTGATTTCTATGAAAGAGTGTGATTGTGTGTTGAGGTATTTGATGGAATTTACTCTCTCTATAGCACGTTTGAGTTTCTTCCATGACTACGATAGATATGGATTAAGGATAATTTTTTTTTGGTATAAATAAGAGATACGAAATTTTTATTTTAAATTTTATAATTATTTTATTCACAAAAAATACATATTTTCTTTATATTAAAATAGTTATGTTCATTTGGAAAATTACATAATCCAAAAACATGGAATTCTCTCCTATCAATGGAAGATTCATAAATTTTAATTAATGAGAATAAGAAATAGACTATAAATATTTGTAATAGAAATAAGAAGCAATTTTTTCCTTAAATTTTTTTTATAAGAAACTCATAATTGTCTTTTTACTTTACTTGGAAGTGCACATGCATAGATTAATGGAAGTGCACTCAAAATGATTTAATTTTGACATATCACCTGATTATTATATAAGATATATAATTGAAAGAATTAAGTATATATTGAATCACTATATTAATGACAACTGATAGGATTAATGAATTTGAGTTTTGTAGAATACAAGGAATTTAATTAAATACTTTATTAAAAAATAATTTTTTTAAATATTTATACTTTTAAAAGTTAAGTGGTGAAGTATTGACGACTCCTTTTAAAAGTTAATATGAAAATTCAAATCGTAACTAATGGAATAACAGTATTGATGACTCCTTAGATCTATGGAGTGTCAATTTTCTAGCATAGTTCAATCTTCAATTCTTGATAAATTCCTTGGTGCTGAAGTCCTACACAAACAAATATGTAAAGAAATATTAAAGAATGATTATTATAATAAATAAAATAAATGATATTTTTCTGGAAAAATCAATAACCAAACAAACAAAAATTTAAGTAACAATCAAGTTTTATTTAGTAATATCTAATCAATTAGATAAATATATAAAAATTAAACTACACATCTGATCAATTATGATATATATATATATATATATATATATATAGATATGTATGTATGTATACCATAACTAATAAAAAAAAGATGTATTTTTGCCTAGTTTATACGCCTAAATACACTTTGTACAAGGTTAAAAATTATATTGAAAGTATGAAAATAAAGCATTCTTGATAATATTAAAAGAAAGAACCCAAAAGATTTTAACAAATTTATATTCAAAATGTGAAATTTTGATAGAATAAATAAAGAACATTAACGTATAACATACCAAATAATCTAAAGAATCATTCCGCAGGCATCTGGTAACGACACAATGGGCACATATGACTTGTCTTCAACCAGTGCACAATACATTGATCGTGATAAATATGATCACACGGCATTGCTGAAACGTCCTTGTCATCTTCAAAATCTTCCAGGCAAATACTGCACTGTTTTGCCTCACCTTGATCATTAACTATCTTCACTTTCTTGATCAGTGAAGCAATAGCTTCTTTTGCTGCAGGAACCATTCGGAGTTGTTGCATGGACTGGTTCATGGCCATGTTGAGATCAGTATCTTCGTCTTCGTAGGGTCTGAAAACTTGAAGTTCTACATAGAGAGAAAACAAAAAAGAACCGGTAGTGTCTGAATCAGAAGTAGTTGGACGATTCCGGAGGATTGATTGAGCAACTGATACGATGTCCGATATCAAAGAATTATTGAGGAGGTCGTAATGAGAAAGGAAGGGGCATAAGTGCATTATGATGAATGTTGGAATGTCTTCGACTATTCTTTCGCCGGATAGCATGATAGTAAATGAAAGTGGTGCAGAAGATGAGTATGGAAGGTCAATGCAAAAGTCGATACAGAAAATATCTGTGTCTTCGGTAAGGCGTATAGGGTCATGGCTGTGGATCTCATAATGGAAAACAGGCGACGTCGACATTCTTAACTTTGAAGAAGCTAAGGTTGTAAATGGTGAAACTGGGCTAATTTGAATAAGCTAAGGTCAATAGTTATTTGATAATCAGATTATGTAAACATATATAGGACGGTAGATTTTGTAACGCAGGTGGTATATTAAATTAATTAAAACCCTACTTCTTGTTTCCATTACAAATTGATGTCTTTACTTCATTGAAATTCAATAACTGTGTGAGTTTCCTCAAAGAGATCAAATTCCTAGTTCTAATAGGACATAATCACAAAACAATGTGGGGGGTCACAAAAAACAAAAATATAAAATAAGTATAAAAATATATGCATGATTTCTACCGTTTTTATTTTGTAGGAAATAGATTGGCATTTTTAGAAATTTTGAAAACTACAAAAAGGTTTTCTAAAGTAAGGTGGTATTTTTAAATTTTCGTTCAAATCATTCTATCAATAATACATGGATAAACTTTATTATAATTACATTATTAGCCATATAATCAATAATAATTAGAAGAAAAAAGTGGTGGAACCACTAAAAACATACAACGACAATTACTATGCCTATATATCAACAAAATTAATTTAAAAATGAAAATAAAAATGATTTTCAAGAAATGAAAAAAGAACAAGAAAAGGAAAACATTTTTGAGTAAATATTTTTAAATTTTTTAATGAAATAATATAATTCCTTTGACATATATATATATATATACACTTATTTGCGTCCAACTTGCATTTGTTAGAATTTTTGTGAATCATATGTAGGTGGGCTCCTAAACCACCATATACAAGTACATAGAAACAAACACAATAAGATATAATTCAAAATTAGTAATCAATACATAACCTTAAACTTAATTTCTTATACATAATAATCCAAAGGGTAAAGAAAAATAATAAGTAATCAAGAGTAGAAAAATCAAATTACTTCACATTGTATATAAATAAAATATGCTATATATTCCTAAACAATCAAGAGCTTCATGAGCACATGAAGCATAGCTCTAGTAGCACCCTCCCTATAGCACTAAGTGTTAGGATGATCATAAGAATAAGAGTTCAAACCCTCATTCCCTCTCAATCCACTGTTAAAAAAATCAAGAACTTCTTGAAACTGATTTACAATTATCATAGTTTATTGTGCCTTCCCACAACATCTTTGATCATCATTAACCTAAAAACAAAACATAGACACTTCATTAGCATCACAAAATTCTACATTTGATTTAGGAATTTTAAATATGTTCTTAGATTATTACAACCCGAGAAAGATTATGTACATGAAAGATGAAACTCATTATATCATTGTTAATCAGGTTGTATTTTGGGTTTACATCATTGAGATCAATTAATTGGAGAGAACTAAACAAGCTATTAAAAATAATCAAAAATTTCGTACGCCTTAGAATTTGATAAAATTTTGTAACCCAAGTGGGGACACCAAGGTGATGGAACACAACTTCGGCTTCACTAGGTTGGGTTTGTGGCTGCAACGTGCTGGTCTGTCCACTCCAATTATGTAGAGAGCCGGGCCAAATTAATATCCCGAGCAAAAGCTCAAGTGTTGTGTCTCTTAAACTAGAGGGCAATGGAGGGACAACCGGCTGCATTCCTAACCCACTATGCTTATGAGCCTAGTTGCTTGGACCGTCATCTTTTTTGCATCATCAGAATATTGTTGGATAACTCTTTCCTTAAAATTGATAGTTTGAACAAAAATTTCTATAATATATCCCTGATTCTAGTTAATAGACCAGTATAGCATTTTTTATTAGTGTATTTCCTTGGACTTAGAGATTAAGAAGATATTAAAATAATTTTGAGAAAAAATTATTGTTTATTGTCATGATATTAATTTTTTAATTGGTGCCAATTAATTTTTTTCCTTTTATTAAAAATAGTTATTAATTTACAAAAAGTGTTTATTTTTTTATGCTTATGACAAAATGATAACTTTTTATCAATTTTTTTAAAACGGACCAATGATTAAATTAACAGAGGCAGCGATTTAATATGATTCACTAGTTTGACCGTGATTGCAGTTAAATTGGTAATAAAAAATATTTTTTAATTTTATATAAACTTAATGACACTTTTGGTTACTATAGTATATCAAAAGTTTCAATTTGGTTCTTATAATTTTAATTTGAATAATTTTATCCTTTCAATTTCATTAAAATTTTAATATAATCCCTCCATTTAACTTTAATTAACTTTGTGATTACGTATCCATTAATCTTGATAACGTGGCCAGACAATTTTTCATGTCAGCAAGCCTAATTATTTTATGAGTCTTACTATGTTACAGTACCCTTAAAATACAGTTAATTTATAGCACTTTATTGTTTTTACCTCCCACAACCCTTTTTTTTCTGTACTTTTTTATTTTGTATTATTTTCTATTTTCTATTTCTTGTATTTTTCAAAAATTTTCAAAAATATTTTTGAATATTTTTAAATTTTTTACTTTTCCAGAACAATATTTTTAGAATTTATTTTTCTATTTTTAAAAGAAAAAGTAGAAAATTCCAAAAACAAAATTTTAAAAATTCTTAATTTTTTTTAAAATACAATAAATAATAAATAGAATATGAAATAAAAAAAATAATGATTGGAGGTAAAAAGAATAAGGTATTGTATTTTAGGGTGTTATAGACTTGTAGCTTAATAACCTCTTACTTTACACATCAAACTTAATATTTACAAATAAGTAATGATATTCGTACACTATTTTTTTTATACCACTATGATATCTTACTTTTAATCATTAATATATTATAAAATAATAATAATAATAATAATAAATAATGATAAGTTATAAATAATAACAAAATAATAGATATAAGAAAAAATGTATATAAATATCGTTACTCTTTACATATCATCAAAAATAATTTTCACATCATTTTCTCCTTCAATTTCATTTTTTCGTCATGTCATAATTTCCCCAAATTCCTCCCAGTTGCGCCCTAACACAGCACCCAAATTCCGAACCTCTATCCCCCTCCTCCACCATTTCCATCTTCTCACGAACATATCCACGTGCACAACACCAGCACAGGAATCTCGGCCAATCCCTTTGTTTTGATGTTCTTGGGTTGTTCATAACAACCCAAAAAAGCAATAGAGGTTCTCTTCCATGTTGTTTTTTGGCTCTATTGGGTGTCACACTGAAAATATACAGTAATGAAAGCTTGAGATTATTTTGAGCAACCATAACGAGGTGAAATTTTGAAAATTTTCAATTTTTTCTTATAGTTTTCCTAGCCATCTTACTTTACCAGCTCCAAACAAAGAACTAATCTTCAAATTGCTTTCTATTAGCCGTAAAATATAGATCCAGCGATGAGGCTATAGGAACTAGGGAAGTGTTGTTGAAATATGATTGTTTCGTGGAGTTTGATAACAATGAGAAAAAACTTTTCGGGATGATCTTTGAGGTTAGGACACCCAAATGAAACGACGAGCTTGATTTAGTAGATATAATTTTTTGTCTTAATTTTCTTTGGTGATGGTGAAGCCCAATATTAATGATACAAATTTCACTATAAAGCAATATATCAAGAATATATGATTATTGTCTATTGTCTAAGAAGAGCGCTTCAATGCACAATGTACAGTAAGGCGTGAAGTAATATACTGAAGCCATTTCTTCATTACAATACCCTCTTGTTTTGACACCTTACTCTACAAAGTATGACGAAGAAATAAAGCTTTGAAAACTGAAGGTAAAATATCTAAGACAATGTAGCAATTAATATGAATGTTTTTTCCTGGACGTTAAGTGGCACTGTGAAAGAATGATGTTGTTGCTAATATCAAAAAAGAGATGGCACTCTGACCATGTTGTATATGTAGCTCTCGTTCTTTAGGATGGAAAACATCAGAGCACACACAAAAAAGCAAACCCACATAGAAAGAAAGAGAGAGAGCATAAAAAAAAATACCCTCAACTGAAAGCTATAGTTTGAAGAGACCATGGTGTTGGTCTTTACGAACTTCTCTGAATTTCTATTCTATGTACATTATTAAAAAAAATTAAACTTCTTTGAATTTGTTTAGGTCTTGTTCCAGATTTGGGCCATTCGGCAAGTAAACAACATTGAGTCTAAGCTGGAAATAGGCATGGCAAGTGTGTTCTCAACCTCAACTTTCAGCTATTTTCCTGTCAACAGAAGTAGCAGGGATTGTAGAAAGTTGGGTAATTCTTCTATTGAACAATGTTGCATAAAAGCAATGCGGATAGAGAAACCTTTGGAGGAACTGTACAATGTGAGGGTTGAAAGAAATGTTTCTCCAGAGAGACTAGCTAAGCTTGGAATTTCAAGATGGTTAGTGTGGAAGATTGGAAAATGCCGGTTGCCCTGAGATTGGCAGGTGGACCAACTTGTTTACATAGAAGAAGGAGAGGTGAGAGTTGTACCAGAAGGGAGACAGCGTTTTATACAATTTGTTGCAGGAGATCTAGTCCGTTACCCAAAGCGGTTTGCGGCTGACCTCTGGTTCAATGGTCCATAACAGGAGCGTCATAGTTTTCGTGCTTATGGTGATGATTATTGATGCTGCATAATAATTGCTTAATTTTGTATTGAGTTTTCACTCCATTTTATATGGCATTTTGCTTTTAAAGTACTGTAATAGAAATGTTTTAGGGTCATACAATTATAAACTTCTTGAATATATGGGATAATTTGTTATCAATAACTAAATACTGAGAACGAAAGAATAAATGCTTGCTCATGTCTGAAAACCCAGTGCAAAATGCTACTCAAGTAATTTTGTCATCCGTTACTTGGTAAGGTGACTTTATCTAGAGCTATATGGGCTAATTACATGGTAGGCTTAAAATTGTACAGAAGAAGCTGTAGAACTAATAAAAAAGCTGAGAATGAAAGATAAAAACACAAACTTTACTTAGAATATGTACATGACATTGTTCTTAAAATGTCATTAGTTATTATTAGGTTCAAGTAAATATATTTGTAAGATTTATCTAAGCACCTAAAGAACAATATCCAGCAATTATATTGTTCTAACTTTCTTCAAGAATTTTTTTGAATAGATGAAAAGACGTTAATAGAGAGTAAATAGATTATATAAGTAATATTTTCTCTTATAAATTATCTCTTATTTATAATATTTCATTGAATTATTGTATCTTTTCATTGAACCATGGTATCTTTTCAATAAACCATTGTATTTTTTTATTAAACTATTATGTCTTTTTAATAAATTATTGTGTCTTTTCATTGAACTATTATATCTTTTTATTCAACAGATACAACTTTAAGCACACATTTTCATATATCTTTTCAATGAACTTTATATCTTTCATTGAATAATTATGTCTTTTTATTTAATAGACACAATTTTATATACACATTTCCATTCAACAGACATTAACTTTAAAACATTATGATTATTCACCCACTTAACTTTCAAATTAGCTACTACTGTCCAATAGAAGCACATAGGAGAACTTGGACAGTGGAAGATAGGGTTTGTTTTGCTTCCTCTCTATTTGTTTTTTCTCTTGTTGTCCACACAGATATTCGAAGACGACTCAGAAGGCAAGAAATTTGTGCTCTCTTCAAATGACTTAGACTTCTTCGAACCCTGGTGTGGCCACTATAACATTCTTGCTCTAGAGTATGAGGAAGCTACTTCAACCTTGAGCAGTCATGATCCTTTGGTTATTTTAGCTAAAGTTGATGCCAATGATGCAAACGAACAGAGAACCTGCAACTAAATTTGAAATTAGCGAATTCCCAACAGTTAAGACACAGAAAAGGAGCATTCAAGAATACCAAGGCCTTTGTGAGGTAGATGATATTATACTATTTAAAGAAGCGAGGTGGTATGCATCAACTGAAATTATGTTAATGATGCTTGCATGAGCTTGTGTTGAAGAAGCTAGTGTTCCTATTTTATGGCCTTTAACATTGACCTAAGTAGTAACCCTTAAGTTATCAAAAATTTCAACAATCTCCATGCAAAAGCGTCAACTTCAATTCAATTCTATTCTATTCTATAAAGGCGAGATGTTGGTCAACAAGTCAAGGTGTTGGTCAACTTTTTGGTCAAAGTAGTCAAGTTACAAGGTAGTCCAGTGTAACAAGAGACAATAAAGGTAATAGGAGAATGTTTGCAAACATAATTACTAGCCAAGAATCTTAAATAGGAAGGAGCAACCAAAGTGACAATAAAGTTTAGTATATTATTTTGTAATAAGTGTGCATATGAAAATTACTTTTGTAATGCCTATTTGAATATATAATTGACTTTTGGTTGGACCAAATTCACTATCACATATTTGCTTACTCCTATATAATAACTGATCGTGTCTTTTATTTATAACCCATTTCTTTCCACTAATTCCATAGCCATCACTCTATGATGAACTAGTTCCATAACCTTCCCCAGTTATCCTAACTTAAATTTACAATAAATAAAAGATATAACTCAAAAATCCAATTTAATATCCCATAACTACACACTTCAGATTTTGTAACCTTTATAACACAACCTAACCCATATCTAAATCTAATCACAGTATTAGTAAGTATCAATTTAACTTTAAGCCACTAACTAGCAAATTTCCTTTAAAGATACAAGGATGCCACCTCATCACAATAAAATTCACACCACTATTGCTAAATAATACATTCCCTTAAAATACTAAGAAAAGTAATGATCGTGATTAAAGGGCCTTGACTTCTAAAGTCTAAAGCACTACATCCTGATCTCTACTTCCTCCATTGTATACAAATCAAATGGATTAAAAATTCTTATTGTCAAGTACAGGTGCAAAGCGACAAAAGCTAAAGTCACCAACACTGCCTTCCAACTTATCATTCAATTTGTCATGGTTCTCAAATCAAATAACAACAACTACTAGGTAGAAACAAAATTGGAGAAATATCACCGCACTAGAAAATTAATCCCTACCAACAATCTACCCAAGTTTTCAAAGTCAAACAAAGAATTGCCTAAACAGAAATTTCATCTCAAATTTAAAACTAACACCAAATCTCCATAATTAGAATAGGTTAAGCTAGAGTTTGGGTTCAACCCTCACCTTATTTATACATCACTAATCCCTCTCTCCTCAATCCTTATCATACAAACATTTTGTCTCCTCATAAATTTTATACCTCAAACACATAACCACACAACTTCATCCTTGATTTCCTATAAACAACTAGCATTGTTATAGATTTTTCTAATAGTCATAATTATTTCAATCTTACTTGATATAAACCCCTTCCACATCTTTATTTCCTCATAAAACTTTATTCTTTCGTATAATCTTGGCTAGACTCTTATGGGTAATATATCAACATATACAATGCCACTCGCTACAATTGATCACTTCACCCAACATAATTACATTCCTATTGAAGTCTAATATGTACTTACTACCAGCAACCCCCCATAATTTTATTGAAACAGGATTCTCACCACACACCATTAACAACTATCAATCCCAAACAATTAACAAATCATTCCCTAACAATATACCCTAGGTTTACAATACCTACTTAGACTCCATCTCCTTATTTCTCTTTGTTTAATGGACTTAATGATAAATACCCCTTAAAATTGACAGTTCTGTATGCAATTTACCATCACCAGCCATTTTCACATCAACTTCCTTACTTACCCAAAATTTCACTAACAATACATATATTTTTCACCATAGTTGGCTTAAATACTTAACATTTGGTATATTATTCATACATGTGGAAAACAAACAAGATTCCTTAATGGGCTATTAACAATCCTTGTCCCTTTTAACTACAACAAGCTAATGCTTCTAAACCTATCTCACAATTGCATACTCATAAGAAACAAGTGCCAATAGAATTGCATAGTCCAATAACATCAACAATAACATAAAACACATGCGATATATACCAAACAATGAAAATATAATGAAGGTGAAGGCTAATGGAACAACATAGATAGGTTCCCATAACTTTGCTTATCATATGTGCTCCGTGGCGCACCTATCACAAGCTAGGCTCATGGTTCCCTGCATATGGACAGTTGGAGACCTCTATATGTCACGCCATGCCCTAACCACAGACCTAAACCATGCTCTGATACCAACTTTGTCATGCCTCAAATGTGGTACGCGACCGGCGTAGGAACTACTGTAAAGTAGTATCCCACAAGCCTAACTCTTAAACATACAAACCCTGTAATTGTTAACATAATAAAATAAAGATAAAATTTCCAAACTTCTAACAAAGTTTTGACATTACCAAAATAAAAGGTCACGAGCAGTTGGACTTAGAATCAACAGACAAAACATGTTAAACAAAAATGAAAGTGCAATATTAACTTTGAATATGAAAGCCTTGTCCAACTGTCTACCATCAATCCAACGTTGCTCCATTAGCTAAGGAAGTTCAACTTGCAAGGGTATTAACACCTTATCTGGAAAAAATTAAAGAGAGGGGTGAGTCGCAAGACTCAGTGAGATGAAAAACCTCTACCCAAGGGTACAAGTTTGAAAATAATTTAGATATATTTAGTATGCATAAGTGGATATGAAAGAATGTTGAGTTTCAAGTAAAGAAACTAAAATCACATCAATATTATATTTTACCAAAAACAGAAATCAACTGGAACTATCAAAGGCATTAAATTCCGATATCAGGTCAATATCAAATTTTGTCCAGCACAAAAAACAAAGTATGATCATCCAGTAAATAAGATCTTACAAGACAAAATATTTATAAAAATGCTCAATGGAATAAAACAAGTCTAGAAGGATGAATCCATTGTTTCTTCTCATGAGGAACTCTCACATATATAGATAACACTTAACAAATATTCACTTCCGGAGCAGAGCTCCTAATCTGATACAAATCACAGATATTTTATTCGGAACATAGCTCCCTGTCAGATACACTTATCAGATAACAAATATTCCAGTCCGGAGCCAAACTCACGGATGGAGCCACTTCAGAACATAGTCCATGAACAATCACTTTTACTAGGTGCACCTAGGGTTCCTCTATGGAAGTAACTAAAGGATCCATCTAAAACACTTTTCATATATCACATAAATTCAATCACCTTGGTAAAGCTGTCCCAAAATAAGTACAATAGGTTCATTTTAGAATATTGGTAAACTTCCATATAAGAATGAAAATTTAGTGACCACGTCAAAATATGGACTTAACACAGTAAAATATGCATGAGCAATACTAATCATTTAAAATTTGGTGTGTTCAATATAACTCAGAAACATATTTATAAAACCTAAAAATAGCTCATGCATTGTGAATCTAGAAGCATTTCATAAATAAATCAGCAGGATAGGAGGTTGATAACACTTACTTTCAAATAATTACTTGAAATAAAATAAAATAACTTACAGAGGAAAACGCATGTATCCAATGGCAGAAGAATTCCACTCATCTTGCTAGCCTTTGAATCTAGTACACCATATCTCTGACCAAAGTTGTCTTATATCCTTTAGAGACAAGAAGCCAAAGAATAGCTATTATGATATCTTTACACTTTGTTTGCATGTCCATAGATGTTAGTCCTATAAAAACAACTTATTGATAAATTAAGGGTTCAACTAGAAAGGAATTATTTGCTCTTAATTAACTAACCCAGAAAATCCCAACATTCCTAAAATTTGAGCTACCTATAATATGATCAATCATAGTTCCATGTTTATTCTTACCATTTCTAAATATCATGCTTATCACCACTTCATCCTTCAATATCGATTTCTAAA
>JASKGM010030500.1:0-25838 GCA_034509205.1 Ceratonia siliqua | reverse complement strand
AACACTATTGCCATCAGTTCTCTCATACACAGACTTTAATTTAGCTTGAGCGAGAAGTGTATGGCTGTAAAATGCTATGGGGCACTTGTTTTGCATGAGAACTGTGCCTAAACCATTCCCCAACACATCCGTCTTAATCAAAAAGAGTTGAGAGAAACCTGGTAAGGCCAACACGGGAGCTGTGACCATGGCTTCCTTCAACTGATTAAATGCGACCTCTGCCTCCGGACTCCACCCAAAATTATCCCTTTTGAGCTGGTTAATTAATGGCCAAGCTAACTTGCCATACCTTGCCACAAATTTGTGGTAGTACCTAGTAAGCCCCAAAAGCCTGCGTAGTTCTCGTAAGTTTGTTAGGGTTGACCAGTCCAACATAGCATCCACCTTGCTCCTATTGGCCACCACGCCCTCTTCAGAATTATATAGCCTAGATATTCGAGCTAAACTTGCCCAAACTCACACTTCTTGGCATTGGCAAATAAGTGATGCTGCCTAAGTAACTCCTAAAATCACCCTAAGGTGGCTTTCATGCTCTCCCATGGTGGTACTACAAACCAATATATCATCAAAGAAGACCAACACAAATTTTCGCAAGAATGGTTTGAACACTTCATTCATCAAGGCTTGAAATATAGATGGGGCGTTAGTTAACCCGAAAGGCATCATTAAAAACTCATAGCTACCCTCATGAGTACGAAAAGCTGTCTTCGGAATATCGCAGGCCTTCATTCTAATCTTGTGATACCCAGATTTTAAATATGTTTTGGAGAATAGTGCTGCCCCATGTAGTTCGTGCAACAATTCATTATTGATTGGTATAAGAAATTTATCTGGAACAATCACCATGTTAAGCGCGTGATAATCCATGCAAAACCGCCAACTTCCTTCTTTTTTGTGGACCAAAAGAACTGGGCTTGAAAAGGGGCTAGTGCTACTTTGGATGATGCCAGCACTCAACATCTCACCCACAAGCTTTCCAACTTCATCCATTTGCACTTGAGGATCCTGATACGGGGGCACATTTATTGGTGAGACTCTTTCTTGTAAAACTATGGCATGGTCACGGCTGCGGCTAGGTGGAAGGCCATTGAGAAGTTAGAAAACGTCTGAATATTCTTGTGACACTCTCTGTAGTTTTGGGGGTCTCCTTCTATGCACTCTCTTCTTCCATGGTTAAATTACTCAGTTCAACCAGTACCTCTTCTCCCTCCTACTGAAAAGCTCTCATCATGGTCTTAAATGATACTTTGGACTTGCTAAGTCCCAAACTCCCCTGCAGTGTGAAATCAATCCCTTCTAACTTAAATTGCATAATTAGAGTATGCCAATCTACATGCATCTTTTACCTAGAGTTCCCAGCCATTGCATCTCCAAAATAATATACGAGCTACCAAGTTCTAGGGTAAGAAATCTTCTACAATCTCCACCTCTTGTAGAGACAGTACTAATCCCGTACAAATACCCTTACCCTTCACAAATAGCCCGGTCCCCATTGTTACTTCATCAATTTAGTAGATATGAAATTGCGGGTGGCACCACAATCATTTAGGACCACCACTTCATGTTCCCCCAACCAACCCTTCAACTTCATGGCTTTGGCACCAGTGAGACCCACTACAGAATTCAAAGACAATTCAACAGTTTCACCAACTTCTCCTTGTTTCTGTCCATGTTTTTCACCCTCTGATTCCTCAAACTCCTCATAATCCACCACTAACACTTGTAATTCTTTGTTCTTGCATCGGTGACCCCAGTGATACTTTTCTTCACTCCTCAAACTTTCTCCGAGACTCTCTGACGGTATCATCTTGTTTTAAAGCCAAAAATTGCTCACAGATGCTCCCTTCTTGCGAGGCCTTAAACCTCTCTCTCTCCAGGGTACGTAACTCCATCCAATTCTTCACCAGACATCTCCCATCAGTCCACTAAAGTCTAAAACCAAGCTAAGGCCTCTCCATCTAAGCTAACCATTGCTGCTTCCAACTTTTTGTTTTAGACATCCTGTTTAATATAAAAAAAGGCTCCACCCGAAAAGTCCAGCTATCTAGATTAACACCATCTAACATTGGCATCTCCAGCCTTCTAGTAGGAATATCCACTTAATTTCCCTATTCTCCTTCCTCTACGTATGAAGGAGTTGGTTCCTGTGAAGATTAGCCTTTATTGCACACGCATGAAACAAGGGTTGGGGGCTCGCGGCTAGGCAACACTTGATCTATTTTAGACAAAATCGATTCGAAACTATGCTCCAGGGCCGGTATCTTTTGTAAATCCCCCCTAACAATTTCATACTGCTACTGCACATCTTCCTTAATTGAACCCACTTGCTCCTCGACAACGCCCAACCTCTTCTCCATCTTCTTATCGGCCATTGTCCCAGTTCCACCGCTCTGTTACCACTTTGATAAGAACCCAAACCACCATAATACAATCCAGCAAAACCAGTAACCAAAACAGAGATAACTTATACATAATGATAAAGAGAATACCGAAATACAAACAGAGGTGTTAAACTGGAGATAATTCATATGCATTGATAGAGAGATTGCCGAAAATACAAATCAATATCAACCAGCAACAAAAAGAGTAACGAACAAAAGCGTCACCTGAAAATTGAGGACTTTTGAGAGGTCCTTGGCACTCCCATAACCAAAAATCTTTCAATACCCCCTTAGGCTACGACCTCCAGCCAAAAAGGAACCAAAGGCATAAACAAAATGACAACACCAACATAAAATGGATAGACTAAAACGACATAACCCAACAATAATAATAAAAACACCAGTAGTAAAGATACTAAATAGAATAGAGACATAGCAAGGTTTAGTGGCTTCCCGCTTATCAGAAGGCAGGTAAGCAAAATACAGAAGGAAACACAACTGGCAATAATGAAGCAATCGGCAAAATGATGGGCCCTCAATCTAAGAAGTCTATGTGAGAAAAAAGAGGGGTAAAAGGGTTTTAACCAAGGGGTATACATAGCTCATAACCCACAAATGTAGGAATCCTGTTACGCATGGAATGAGCTACAAGCTACTCAGTATTCTCAGTACAAAGTGGTGGGATAGCTGCTGAAAGTGGAATGGAGAATTTGGATCATTGAGAAAGGGGGAATCCTGGAGCCCCACAGAGCTAGGGAAGGTTCACTGATTTTGAGTGTGTAATCTGTGATTCCATTACTGTCATTTGTTGTTCAGTGTGCTTAAGTATTTTCTGTTAGCAGTAGGTGTCCATAGCCGTTAGCTGCTAGTTATCGCTACTGTTTTTTATTGTTCTGGTATATTTCTTTCTGCTGTTTGGTTGCTATATATCAATAACTAAGGACCTCTTGGTCCAATATTTTAATCTATCAGTCTTGGGTTCTCATCATCGGTACCAGAGCAAGGTTCTTGTGGTGTTATGGAAGGGAATGGTTACTATAAGAAGGGAGGGAAAAATGGAAGGTGTGGAGCAAAGGATGGAGGAGATGGGAATCGAGATTATTGTCATTAAAGAATACTTCTTGGAACTCTGGGAAGCAATAACTCAAAACAGCGAAAGAGACTTGGGAAGGAGGGAATCCTCGATTGAGGGTGTAACAGCAAAGACAGAGAAGAAGTTATCACACGAGAAAGAGAGGTACAAGCAAGGGAAGAAAAAGAGAGTCGTTTCTGGAAATCAGACTTATCAATTTTTGCGGGTGATGACCAATTAAGGTGGAGCGCTACTTCAGAGTAAATGGAGTTATAGAAAAGAAAAAGATAAATGCGGTGGCTGTCTGTTTAGAAGGTAGAGCTGTAAATTGGCTCCAATGGTTGGAAAGGCGAGGAGAATTGCATTCCTAGAGGGATTTTCGCGATAAGTTGCTAGACAGGTTCCATCCATCACAAGCAGGCAAGGGTTTCGAGAGATTAGCAGCTCTAAAACAAACTGGAACAGTTACTGAATTCAGAGACGAATTCGAATTGCTCTCAGCGCCGTTGACTAATGCTCCAGAAGATTTGTTGATGGCTTGAATAGACTCATGGACAAAATACGTGCAAAGGCCAAAATGGGGCAAACTGAAACCCTTCTCAACTCATGGGCCAACCCCACAAAGTGGAAGAAAAGAATTGGGTTATTGACAGAGCCAAAGAGTCCAGGTAGCTACGGTCCAATCCAACTAAGCCCACAACTAAGGCATCGAATCTTCACCGACAATCATCTTCGTCTTGGGCTGGTCCAACGCGATTCTCTACACGCCCATGGACAACCATGGCTTCAACTGCTCTAGTTGCAGGAGGAGGGGACATCAGAGGGAGAGGTGTAACCGTTGGGACAGCTGGGAGAGCTGGGGACACCTAGAAAACGTTGAGGAGTACATGGGACATAGAAGGACTGTCATGTGGCAGCATAAATCAGGGAGTAGAGAATATAGACGACTTTAAAAGGTTGAAGCTACTCGCAGAAGAGAGCAAGGAGGAGTCTGCTTCAAATGTGACGAGAGATATTCTCCCACCCATCACTACAGAAATAGGTAACTTCAAGTTCTGTTGATATTTGAGGAAGATGAAAAAGAAAGGAGGGATACAAGGAAGCAAGCTGAGTATATCCATAGAATTGAACTGGTTGAATTTGGAGAGGAAAAGGAAAATTTGAATTTGGAGGTTTCACTACACTCACTCGTGAACTTTATTGTGGGTCACAAAATAAAAATAATAGGAAGAATATTGGGTGAAGAGGTGGTTGTTCTCATTGATACTGGAGCTTCACATAACTTTATCAATATGGAGGTGGTGGAAAAGTTAAGGATACCTTTGACTAGGAATGGGAGTTTTGGGGTGACGATAGGCAATGGTCATAAAATCATGGGGAGAGGGATCTATAAAGGAGTGCAGGTTGAGATGTAGGGGATTCATGTAACCCAAACTTTTTTCCCATTTGAATTGGGAGTAGTAGATGTTATTCTTGGTATTGCATGGCTAGAGACTTCGGGAGATATACATGTGAATTGCAAGGCTTTGGTTATGGAATTTAAATTAGGAGATAGACAGATCTGCCTACAAGGAGACCCATCCCTTTCTAGGAAATTAATTTCATAGAAGACCATGATGTAGACTATAAGATCTGAAGGGGAAGGATTTTTTATTGAATTTGGAAGTTTGGAGCTACAAAATGAAGAAGACCAGCTTGGGGAAATCAAGGAAGTGCTAAAACAGTACGATCATTTGTTCGAGGAACCTTCGGGATTGCCTCTAGTTAGGGATCAATATCATTGGATCAAACTTCAGAATGGAGCATAACTCTCTAATATTAGGCCTTACCGATATTCCCATTCACAAAAAAACGAGATAGTACGGTTGGTTGATGAGATGCTTAGAAGTCATGTGTTACTGGTGCAGAAGAAAGATGGGAGCTGGCGTTTCTGTGTTGATTATAGGGCCTGAATAAGATTACCATATCGAATAAATTTCCCATTCCTGTCATGGATGAGTTAATGGATGAATTAGGAGGTGTCACCATTTTCTCTAAATTGGATTTGAAGCTAGGATACCATCAAATAAGAATAAAGGCTGGTTATGAACATAAGACGACATTCAAGACTCACGAGGGACATTATGTGTTTATGGTCATGCCCTCTGGCCTCAGGCCCTTATGAACAAGATATTCAAACCCTATTTATGCCAGTTTATTTTGGTATTTTTTGACGACATACTAATCTACAATGTAGATTAGAGATCTCACACCAAGCATTTAAGCATGGCATTACAAGTTCTAAGGGAGAATGGACTACTGCTCAACTGAAATAAATGCTTATTTGGATAGTTTAGATTGGAATACTTAGGCCACATAATCTCTGCTAGAGGGATGCAATCCGACCCTGTCAAGATTAAGGCCATGCTCCACTGGCCTGCCCCTCACGATGTCAAGCTTGCGGGGATTTCTGGGGTTAACCGGATACTATCGCAAGTTTATTAGAGGGTAGAGAGGGATTGTAGCACCTCTCACTGAGTTACTCAAAACGAACAATTTCAATTGGGGAAGTGAAGCACATCAAGCATTTGAGACTTTGAAGAAGGATATGATCAAAGCACTAGTTTTGGTGATGCCAGATTTTGCTAAGCCCTTTGAGATAGAAACATATGTTTTTGGGGGTGGAATTGGGCGGTGTTAAAGCAAGAGGAACGCCCAATTGCCTATCTAAGCCAGAAATTATCTTCTAGAGGAGGAGGAGCTCGGTATATAAGAGAGAATTGATGGCTATCGTCTTCGTAGTGCAGAAGTGGCACCATTACTTGTTTGAAAATCATTTTGTGATTAAGACGGATCAGCGAAGTTTAAAATACTTGCTTGAGCAGCAAATTATGAGAATGGAGCAACAAAGCTGGGCCGCAAAGTTATTAGGGTATAAATTCACTATTCAATATAAGCCAGGCAGAGAGAATGGGGCTGCCGATGTTCCTTCTCAAAGAGAGGTGTCTCATGAGCCAAGGGCAATTACCATGACATTTTATGAAGATTGGGATAAGTTTGAAGAAGAGGTAAAAAGAGACACGAAGATGATTGCCCTCATCCAGCAGTTAGTAACAGATCCTACAAGTTAACTTGATTATTCCATATAGAAAGGGCATCTTCTATTTCGGGGAAGGCTGATGATACCCCAAGGATCATCCAGGATTCAATCATTGATGAAGAAATTCCACTCCTCACCCATGGGAGGTCACTCTAGATTTTTCAGAACATATAAGCTGCTACATAATCTATTTTACTAGGAGGGAACAAAGAGAGATGTGTAGAAGTTTGTGGCTGCTTGTGATGTTTGTCAAACTAGTAAGTACCAAGCCCTGTCACCAGCTGGGTTGCTACAACCTTTACCTATTCCCAAACAAGTATGGGAAGACATCACTATGGATTTTATATTCGGTTTGCCTAAATCTGTGGGTAAGGATGTAATTCTGGTCATCATTGACAAATTTACCAAGTATAGGCATTTTATACCATTGACCTATCCTTTTTTCAGCTAAGGAAGTCGCGTCGGTGTTTGTGAAAGAAGTGGTCAAGTTACATGGCATACCCAGCTCTTATAGAAGAGATATGTGACTGGAAGTAAGTGACTTGGTCTATGTGAAGGTTAGGCCCTATAAATTTAGAACTTTGTCAAAGAAGATGAATCAAAAACTAAATCGCAATACTATGGACCCTACCAGGTGGAAGTTAGAGTGGGACTGGTGGCTTATCGATTAACTTTACCTCCTACAGGGTGTAGTGGGACTGGTGGCTTATCGATTAACTTTACCTCCTACAGCTCGCATACACCCTGTTTTTTAGATATCCCAGTTGAAGGCCATACAAGTAGAATCTCAAGCCAAACATATCCCTACAGGTTTAACATAAGAGAATGAACTAGTGGTTACACCAGAATCTATATTGTAGACCAGAACATTATTGAATGGCAACCATGTAGTATTGATTAAATGGGTTAACCTTCCAAATTGTGACAAGACTTCGGAAGATGCCTCCACTATCATTGACCAATTTCCAGACTTTCACCTTGAGGACAAGGTGACTCTCATAGCGGCGAGGGGGGGGGGCTAATGATGGGCCCCCAATCAAAGAAGTCTATGATAGAAAAAAGAGAGGTAAAAAGGATTTAAACCAGGGGATATTTGTGGCAAATAACCCACAAATGTAGGAATTCCGTTACGCATGGAATGAGTTGCAAGAGTATTTTTAGTACAAAGTGGTGGGGTAGCTGCTGAAAGTGGAATGGAGAATTTGGATCATTGAGAAAGGGCGAGTCCTAGTACCCACATAGCTAGGGAAGGTTCACCGGTTCTGAATGTGTTTTTTGTGATTCCATTACTGTTATTTGCTGTTCAGTGTGCTTAAGTATTTTCTGTAAGCAGTAGGCGTCCATAGCCTTTAGCTGCTAGCTATTGCCACTGTTTTTTATTGTTCTGTTGTATTACTTTCTGCTGTTTGGTTGCTATATATCAATATCTAAGGACCTCTTGGTCCAATATTTCTGCCTATCAGTCTTGGGTTCTCATCACAGAATAATTTCTTCCATTAAACATGTTTATAATAGAAGGAATAAAAACAAAAATGGTGGAGTCAATGCCCCTGGAATCTTGGAGGATTAACAGCTGGCATCCTATCATCTATGTTAGGAAGTAAATAAATGCCAGCCGCCGGCTAATTCCAATTATTTATAGAAGGAAACCTGCTCAAGGGGGCTGCGGTTTAGGAAATAAATAAATGCCAGAGATGTTAGGAGTAATTATTTCCCTGAGATTGTGTTTTGTTCGCTGTGTTTATTTCCTTTCTGGTTGTAAGCTCAGTAGACTATTTAAAGTATGTTTTTTGGTCAATAAAGGTATCTAGAAAGTTATAAACTCAACTCAATGTTGAATTTAGAGGCCCAGGCACCTTGAATTGCCTACCTAGGAGGTTCTAGGATCCCTCTGTTAGTACAGTCATATTTGTAATTAAGGACCCTGTAATTAGCTAATTAATTGTAATTATAGGGTTGTTATCTTGATGTGATTAGGGATGATTTTACTTAGATTTTAGGTTATGTTAGACTGTAATTATAGGCTGTAATTAAGGATATTTTGACTATATAATGAAGGTCACTCCTCATATTGAGCTATTCAAATCAAACCTAAATTTGTGTCGTGGTATTAGAACCCCAATAATCTGAGGCTTGGCTTGGCTTTTCTTTTGAGTTGTGTCGTAGGGTTTGTGGAGCTTTGTTGGAGAATTTCGAACTCCTTATCGGTAGTTTTTGGTGGTAGAGGAAGGGCTGTCAGCATCTTCTGCTTCGGTTGCCGGCGTTTTCTAGTTCGATTGTCGGTATTTTCTGGTGCTATCACCAGCATCTTCTGGATCTGTTGTAGGTGTTTTCTGGTTAAACGGAAGAGCTATCGGCATTTTCTGTTTCAATGGAAGGGTTGTTAGCGTCTCTTGGTTCAGTTGCTGGCGTCCTCTGATCTTGTTGTCGGCGTCTTCTGCTGGTCTCTCATCGGTTTCTCGCTAGTTTCCCATGATTGCCTCCTTAAGGGGTACCTTCATTTTATTCAGCTTATTTGGATTATTTGGGCATTTATTTTGCCGGACTTAATTGCTGGTGACAATAACTGGTGGATTTAATTGTTTGGTTCATTGGGCTTTTACCTTGGTTGGGCTATTTTTCTCTGGAGGACTTATTCCAAAGGATTCACTGGATCTTTCTTTAATTGGGCTGTATTTTCTGTGATGATTTCTTTGTGGAACATTTCTTGGTTAAGTTTGTTCAATTTGAAATCATTATGGCAGAAGACAAAATTAATTTTATAGTTAGACTTAATGGGAAAAATTATGAAAGTTGAGAGTTTCAATTTAGAATGTTTATAAATGGAAAAGAATTGTGGAGTCATTTAGATGGCTCTTCCAATCTTCCCACTGATGATCTTAGGGGACGTGAGCAATGGGAAAGCAATGATGCCAGATTATTTCTTGGCTTATGGGTTCTATTGAACCACATATGGTTGATAATCTTTACTCATTCACCACTACTAAGGACATGTGTAATTATCTTAAAAGAATTTATTATCAAGACAATTTTGCACGTAAATTTCAACTGGAGCTGGAAATAGGCCAATTCTTTCATGGGAGTCAGTCCACTGAACAATTTTATGCTGAATTTTTGAATTTATGGAGTGATTATTTTGTGATAGTGCAGTCTAAAGTTCCCAAAGAAGCTCTTGCTACTTTGAAATAAGTTCTCTTTGAGACTTAACGGGATCAATTTCTCATGAAGTTACAGCCTGAGTTTGAAAGTGTTCGTACTGGGTTGATAAACAGAGACCCAGTACCTTTTTTGAATGTCTGTTTAGGGGTTGCATGAGGAACAACGGATTGCTTCACAGCATGGCATTGCTTCAACTAATGTCAGTACTGAGATTAGTTGAAGCAACTAATGTCAATATAGCCTATGCTGCTTAGGTGAAGGGATAATCTTCGAAATAGTGTTATTGTTGCAAGGAATTTGGGCATATTGTGAAATATTACAGCAAGAAAGCTTGTAATTATTGCAAGAAGGAAGGCCATATATTGCGGATTGTCGTGTGTGTCCTCATAATTGTTCAGTCTCTGCCTCCCATAACATTGTTCAATCCAACATGGTCTGCTCTACCTAGTTTGTCTTCCACTATAATTACACCCAAACAAGTTCAACTGACGATTGTTTTTGCTCTATCTACTCTTGGTCTTCAGGCTAAGCAATCTCTTTCGACCCTTCCTATAGTTCGGCACTTCTGTTAATTCTTGGATGTTTAATAGACAATAACCAAAAAGCAAAATGCTGTAGTTTTAAAAAATGTCTAAAAGCCTCACATATTCTTCCTGTATGATATCAATTCTAACATCTTAAAAAGTAGTTTCAGTTTAAGAGGAAAACCTTCAAATAATTTCCATCAAGAGCTATAGCCAGACTGCAATCTGCAATTGCATCGATAATTTGACCTAATGCTTTATATGCAGCAGCACGATTACAAAAACAGACAGCTGTGAATGGACGAGACTCCACATTACATGATAACGCAGCAGTATAATGTTCAACAGCTTCTGCATGCCTTCCTGCCTCAAATGCTTCATTCCCTACCGTCTACAGTTGAAAAAATTTAAATCAATTCTGACACAAGCCATTTCATGCTACAGTAAAATGATAATAGATCAACCACTGATAAAAGGAGGTCACAAAATCATCAACATGGCTATAAATGTTTTATGATTCTTATAGAAGAAGAAATTGTAATAAGAGTAGGGAATAACAAAGGCAAAGTATAAAATATCATAAAAAATATTAGAAAGACAAGAACCAAAAAGAGAGAGAGAAAGACATTAACATCACACAGTTTGCAGCATCAGACAAAAAGCCCTCTAAAATGTTCATTGGCTAAAAACCATTAAAAAAGCCAAATACACAACTTCGTCCCTTAAGAGTAGCATCAGCAACGACTTATCTAATATACTGGCTTTTCACTCTGATAGATCCCAGGGGCACAAAGGGCAGAAAGGAAAAAAGGAAGTTAAAGGGAGCTACAAAAGAAGTTGTGTGGACAGGTAGGCTGTTGGAACAGGGAGAAAGAGGATAAAAACATAGGGGAAAGGAGGGAGCAGTTATGTAGCAGTTATGCAACAATTATGCAGCAGTTATGCCTGACTATTCTATAAAACAGAGTTGCGGGGACGGGGGAAGATTGGGGCTTGTGGAGAACATGGAATTGTGAGTGTGGGAGAGCCCTAGCCTCCCAAATTGCTAGGAACCTTGGGAAAGTCTGGCTGCTCGAAGTGCCAGAATATGTTTCATTGTGTTTCCTTCTTGCTCATATGTATTCCTTTGTGTTCTGTCATAAGTCACTGGTTATGTAGTTGTTATATCAGCGTAGTTGTTCTGTATCAGTGTTACTGTTCTGTATTAGCGTACTGTGTCTATAATATTGTGACTGTTGATCAATACATCAGTGTTGTTCAGCGTTTTCCTTCATTTTTTTATCTCTGTTTTCCTGGGTTTCCAACACACTCCAACCATAAGCACCAAACTATTGCAAGCAATGCAAATCAGCAAAAGGCCTTGCCTTCTTTGCTTCTGACAGCCTCTGACAGAAATCTAAACTAGTTTGCAGGAAAAATCCAGCAGTCACCAAAAATACCGAAAAGTGTATAAGTCATGTGGCAGCTCACACATGAATGCATTACACTCATTTAATCCTAGAATCATATCAACAGTAAATTGAAGTCCTGTATCACTCTAACATAGATATTGTAATTCCCTCATTTCTTAATATGTAATAAACTGTAGTTATGAATAATTTTCTATTCTATCATTTTTTTTTTCTACACATGTATATCATCTAAATATCAGATGCAAAAGAGTGGGTTTATTTTTTTTTTTTAAAAAGGAAGATTCTCCCATAACAAAGAACTTTAACAACCCTATTTCTACCAAGACAATCACAAGAATAAAAAAATCCTAAATTAAAATAGGAAATATAATACTATTCCAGCTAGGGATAAGACAACTGAACCTTAAATTCCCAAACTATAATAGTAAAGCCCTAATTCCCAAAATAAAATTTATATCATAAATAAAACCAAATCACATAGTTCACATCCAGTCACATGACATCACAAAATTTATCCAACCCTAACACTGTTGGTATT
This sequence comes from Ceratonia siliqua, assembly GCA_034509205.1. Lineage (NCBI taxonomy): Eukaryota > Viridiplantae > Streptophyta > Magnoliopsida > Fabales > Fabaceae > Ceratonia > Ceratonia siliqua. Next base: position 13,673 of record JASKGM010030500.1, on the reverse strand, counting down.
ATAGTAATCCTTGCACCAACAGACTACAACTGACTTTTGACAGTCTTAGTAAAATGAAAGCATATACTAAGAAAGAGGAACAGACCATGAAAATTGCCTTTACTTTTGTGTCCACAGATAAATGGATGCTCACTTCCTCAACTGAGATGCACTATGTGTCCAAGCATTCTTGTCATTGTTGGCACTTGATACTTTGGCACAAATCTTTAAGGTTAAGAGTTATCGTCTAATTAAGAGAGTCCTCTAATTAGATTAGCCTTCTAGTTTTATCAGTTTTCGAATTAATTTATATTTTAGCTTATATCTAGGAGTTTATCTTGTATTTAAACTATTTCTAGTATTACAAATAAATATAAGGTACAAGGACAGTGGTGTGGGTTTTTCTTCAACCTCTAAATATTGGCTTTAACCCTAAATTTCAACATGGTATCAAAGGTTGGTAAGAGAAAGTCCTAGGTGCAGTGGTTGTATAATTCTCATGGCTGGAGCTTCAACCATTTGTTGGTGGACCAACCCCCCCCCCCCCAACTTCTCTGTCACTTTTGCAGCGACCAAAAAATTTCTGGTGACATCCTGAAAGGTCGGCGACCCTTAGGTCATGCTCAACAACGTCCAACCAGCCCATCCCCCTGCCAAATTCAATGTCAAAAACACCCCCACACAGCTCAATGCACCACTGCTTCTCCTCAACCTCCATCCTCACATGCCAGTGCATGTAGGTGTGAGAGTCGTTGACAATCACACCACCACACCTTAAGCATGCCAACCAAACATCCTGAACTCATTCCCAGCATCTTCTTGTCCTGGGTCTCCCTCATTTTTCTCTCTGTTTTGTTAAGTGCAAGAAGAAGAGATTGTCTTCGTCAAAGCTTTGGTGTTTTCATTTGTTCACAATCTGATTAAGGTTGCTGCAATCAAGATTTTTGTTTCTGATAGGCTAATTCTTCAGCTGTCTTGTAATTGGTTTCTCGTAGAGCTTGTTGCTCAGGGAGAGTATGTGTTAGTTGGGTAGAACTCACCCCCAAAAACTAACCGTTGGGGAAGGGTGCCCAAGGGGTTATAAACCCCACATGCCCAGCCAATACTAAGTGATGTGGGACATCCTTCCCATACTAGATGCAATAGTACTCTAAAAATCCCTGCCCCTTACGAGCCGACGTCCACGAAGGCCAAAAAGACCACCCAGGATCTAGGCACCCCAACCCTCCAACTCATGACATTGACTGGTAAGGGATGCTCTGATACCATTATTACTACATCTTAGGTAGAACTCATCCCCAAAAGCTAGCCGTTGGGGGGAGGTACCTAAGGGGCTATAAACCCCACTGGATGCAATAGGTGATATGGGACATCCATCCCATACTGGATGCAATAGTACCCTAACATAAAGGTTTATTAAAATTGTTCGGTGGTAAAACTCATTGTCTGACTACAAATTATTGGTTGTTGATCTGGCTAGTTGTCACAAATTCAAGTTTGTGGTCGTTTGTTTGTGAGTTAAACTTTGTGGTCATTGTTCAACTAAAAGTTAAAGTTTGTGATCATCATTTGATTGAAAGAAGTTGTTGTACAATGGTTGAGCTCATGGTTGTTTGTTGATCTCTTAACAGGTTATAGTTTGTTAAGCTCATTTAGTAGTTGTTCAATGAGCTGTTTACAACATTTTTCAATTCGTTGCAAGTTGATCTTGAAGCTCATTGTCGTACATGGATCTGCCCCAGTCACAAGTTGTGGTTCTTTGATTTTTTGTTTTTTTGTCAAAATTCAGTTTATTAGCAACAAGTAGAAGTTTGAATAGTCTTCAAATTAGATTAGTCTTTGTTGGGAACCAAGAAATACAAAGATGGAAATAGATAGATAAATATTCAAGAACATATATTACAACACTTAGACACCATAATCACCACACAACACTCACTAAACAAGACACAAACCCAACACTCCGGGTGGCCAGACACTCCCCTTCATAGCAATTCAGGAGACCAGAACTCTCCCCAATCCCCATTTAAATATATTTGCCTACCTTCTCTGCACCCTTGCTCTAAAATTAATACAAGTCACCCCAAATAACACCCTAAATAACTTCCTTATGACTACCCTTATTTAAAATACTCATGTTTTATTTCCTAAATACCCTTGGTATCTAACATTACCGCCCCCTTTACATTCACCTTGTCCTCAAAGTGAACCCTATAATAGTTCATCAATCCCCCCCTTTTTTTCTCCCTTTTTTTTGGTTAACCACCCTTGCAACTCTATCAAGATAACCCTGATGCATTTCGATATCCTTGAACTGTCAAGATACCCAAGCCCCCGATACGCTTGACAACATAGAACTAGATGAAAGCAACATAGACGAGTCCAGTATTCATCAACCTGAAGCCTGTTATGACGTCTTCAACCCTCGTGTGCTAACGCTGCATCAGTCGTAGCAAAACCTTGCTCTAAACCAGAGACGAATTGATGATGGACGCGAAAGACCAATATGCAATCATTGTTGCCGAAAAAGGACTGGCCGAGCAAGACTGTCGCCGTAGTTGGTGTCTGACATCGTCGTCAGCTCTATATCTTCACTGTCGGAAATGTCTCTTGTCTATTGATGTCCTTCCCTTTGCCCTCAAAGAAACCCTTGATGCCACCAAGTTTTCTTTCTACCATCTAATAGACATACCCAAATATCCCAAACAGGTACCATTGCGTGGGAACCCAGAACAAAACCCAATGATTTCTGACCACTGGCATACTAACAATCCCTCCCACAGGCACGAGGTGGAGGGTACTAAGGGTGGGCTGATACTCAGGCCTTCTCCCTTTCGCTCTCTCCACACCGCAAAACCGGAACCGCTCTAATACCATAGTGGACGAATCTAGTAGTAGTGCACTTAGAAAGTATCTTCTCTCTGATAAAGTGACACTCAACTTCTTTATGCTTGGTCCTCTCTTAAAAGAATAGGTTGGAGGCAATATATAAAGCTACTTGATTGTCACAAATTAGTTTCATCTTACCTATTTCTCCAAACCTCAATTCTCCAAGTAATTGTTTCAACCACAGAATTTCACAGGATGCCAAAGCCATAGCATGATACTCAGCTTCTGCACTTGACTTGGCAACAACATCCTGCTTCTTGCTTTTCCATGACACCAAATTTCCACCAAGAATATAGTACCCAGAAGTGGACCTTCGATCTATAAGAGAACCTGCTCAATATGCATCTGAATAACCAACCACTTGAGCATACTTCCGATCCTCATATAGTAATCCCTTGCCTGGAGCACCCGTGATATACTTGAGAATGCGAACTATAGCCTCCTAGTGACAGTCACACGGGGATTGCAAAAATTAAATTACTACACGTACAGCAAATGAAATATCTTGCCAGGTTATTGTCGGGTGATTCAACTTTCCAACAAGTCTACGATATATAGTAGGATCTGAAAAAGGCTTCCTCTATCCTGGAGGGGTTTGACATTTGGATCCATGGGTGTATCTATTGGCTTGCTATCTAGCATGCCTGTCTCGTCAAGTATTTCTTCGGCATTGAAGTATCTCAATCTAATATCGGTGCTCCAAAAAACCACTGGGAACAGTGATTGAAGAAACATAGGTCATTGGAAAAACATTACACTGACTTTAAAATCCTAGAGTTTTCCTCTCAAGGCTCTGATACCATGTTAAACTTAAGGAAAAGAGAGAAAACCTTAAGTTTGAGAATGTGAGTCAGTGATAATACTGACCTACACAACTATATTATTTATAACGACTTTACAATAAATATGACAACAATAAACAACTCACACTAAGACACACGTAATATTCACAGTAGGTGACAACTAGTTTTCACACCTATTTTAACACAATGCATAATATATAACATATAAAAAGGTATAATCCTTTTCCCGCAAGATTTCAAGATGTATGTAAAATTGCATATAGCCATCTGTATTAAATTTTTATAAACAATAAGAAATCAACTAATGAATTCCAAGTTAATTCATATGGGAGTTTACTCTTCACTTTTGCTGTTAACATTTTGCCTCTATCTTCCATTAATCCCTTATTCTTTTTTCCCATAAATTTTTGTTACAACTATTGACACTTGAGGATATACATGTACTGCTCGACTATGTTCTTATATTTCCCTTTCTTTTTTCTTTTTTTTATTGTGATCTCAGATTTGGTGCATATAAAGTTTAACTCTTTACTTGACATGCTCTAGGTCTTGGGTTGCATATGCACCTTAGAATAATCATATTCTCTAGACTTACTGGTGTGAGGCACAACTGATCAGACCTTAAAGTATTCTTATCCCAAGCAAACAAAGTTCCTTAATCATTAATGAATAGACACTTACCATAACACCAAACCCTGATTATGCGAAAGAAATACATATATTTCTATAGTACATCAGCAGCTAAAGACATATTATAATGGACAGCCAAATTACTTAAAAGATGCATCAAAAGCATGCAATAAAACAATACAAAATTAAAAGGAAAATATTGGAGCTACAACAAGGTACAAGCTGACCTTATGATGCAACAGCTCACGTACAGTGACAGCTAGTGGAATCCGTGAGTCTAAAACCTTGCTTTCACACCTGCAGGGTCAGACATCAAAGCTCATGTCCATAAAACAATACCATTATCACCATCAAACATACCATTGTTTCCTTTTCTTTTTTTTCTGTTCTTTTAAGGTGGGAGAGAACGGGTGGATGGTATCAGAGGTTAATAATCCTTACTTGTTCAAAGAGACTATTTCCCCTTGTTCCTCCAGTGAAGAAAGACCTTTTTCAAGCTTTCCTATGTGAAAGTAGGATTTAAGTGTCATTGAGCACCGCCATAGCCTGAAGTAGAAGCCTTCTGAGAGCTGTGAAGTATCCAAAGTTGTGACTTCACCATCAGCATCCAATGAATGAAAATTCTTCTCCGCAGAACCAAGGGTATTGTCACACAGCTGAATCACGTCCTCATATCTACACAGCTGATATTTGATGCAAAAGTTATCCAACATATACTCAATTGGTATCATAGTAAATTCTTGCACAAACAGCCTACAACTAAACTGACTTATGACCTAATCTTAGTAAAATGCCAGCGTGTAGTAAGGAGGCACAGACCATGAAAAGAGCCTCCGCTTTCATTTCAAGTAATTTTTCAGAGTATGAACTTATCATCAATGCCTCATTAATTTGTTCCAGCGCTCTATCAGCATCATAGGTTGTCTTTCTTCGCAAATGTTCTGCAGAATGACTGATGAATTCTGATACTTCCTGTCATCCATTAAAAGAACTAATCAGTTCAGGAAGAGGAAGGGGAACCTTCCAAATCATGTCCATGTCAACAAGTTCTAAGAAAATACCTTAAAATCTCATGACGGATAACGACAAAAGAAATGCAAAGTTTATCACTTTCATCAAGCCATTAGAAAATAAGGAGTAGATAGAACTTAGATTCATCTTAGACAGTGGTCTTATTATATACCAAGAAACTTAGATGGTGATTTACCAACTCTATTACCAAAGAAACTAAGGGCACAAGAAGCAGGCGCTGCTTCCAAATAGTAGAATGTCACAAGCCTCCACACTGTCTAAGAAACCAGAAAAAGAGTCTTTACACAAAGTAGTTTTTGCAACCACTTACAAAGAAAGCACCTATGGTTGCAAGAATTGAATAGAGATATGTTGAGGGAAGAAAATGTTTAAATTACTTTAGTAATGTTAAAGAGTTATATTTTAATTAGGAGTTATCTTCTAATTAGGATAGCTCTGTGGCAATGTGCAATTTTTGCTATGATTTGGAATATTTGGCTAGAGCAGAATGCTTGTATTTTCAAGGATATTCCTTGCCCTTTGATGTCCTATGGGCAGGGATTTTTTTTAGGCTTCTTTGTGTTGTTCAGCTCAGGGCTTTCAAAGGGAGTGTCTCTTTTAGATATGTAGAGGGATTGGGCAACTTTGCTGCATTTTTAACTTCTGTTTCTTTTGATTTTTTAATTTTGTTTAGGTCTTCAACCTTTCCTATGAGGATTCCCTATCCCCCTTATTTGTACCCTTCTTCCTTCTTAATATAATTTCTTTTTTATCAAAATAAAAATGTACAGAAAGGAATTTCAAGAAACTTGGATATATGATTCAGTTATTAGCATCTCTTACGGTCTAGAAAACATTAGAACATAATTGCCAACTTGTATTTCACTTCTAAAACAAAATAGCTGAAAATGTATACTTTTTCAACCAGAGCTTCTACTCCTATGGAACATTCATTACTAACCACTTACGTTAATGCACTTTCCCTAAATCTTCCAACAGATGAACAGATAAAGTCAGCCTTTCTCCAAACTATCAAAGAAGCAAAAGAAAATGCAATGACAGATGATAGGAAACAATATCAACTAGGGACAATGAAAAGATACCTGAGAGTAGAACGTTAGAGAACAAAATAACAGAAGCAAAACATATACCAGATACATATATTTCCATAATAAGATTGGGAAAAAAAAAAAAAAAAAACCTTAACCAAATCTCAAGCTCTTCAGTATGCCCCAAAATATCACATTAAAATAAATGCTGAAGGCAACAACTTTTCCAACAGAAATGACTAAATGTACTCTGAAGCCGAGTGAATAAGTTCCCATCTGAAGGGTATATAATATAATATTGAAGCAGTTGGATGTAATAAGTTTATAATATTAACTCATTGTCTGTGCAGCCTGTAGCCAGTAAAAAATCTAAAAAAACAAACTCATGTATTAAAGCTACCAATAGTATATTTAGTTATCCATACAAAATTATCGAACCTGTGCCTTTTGCAAGCCATCAGAAGCTTCCACAGCAATTTTTCGATCTACACAAACATCAGTTCCTGATTGCAAGCACCTCTTGAAGTATTGTGATGCATCTCCAACTTCGCCCAAAGCAAGGTAACAACTTAATATAATATTGAAAATAAAAGGAGTCAGGAGATATGATCAAATATCTTGATAATTAAATAGGAAATATGTCAGTCCACACATATATATTGTATGAACACACAATACAAAATACATTTAATTTCAAATTACAGAAAATTTTTTTCTACTAGGACAGGTCAGAATAAGACAGATCATTTAGTGAAGTGAAGGGCCTGTTGTAGACCAAAAGAGAAGAATGGACAGTAGGTTGTGGATTTAGAAATCTGATGGACCCTGAGAACGGATTTGGGAAATTGTTAGAAGGGGCAGGTGGCAGGGTAAGTTGTTATAAAAAGGGAGTGGGGGAGGGTGTGAAGGAGCGAAGAATTGAGTGGAATGGTTGGAGAGCTGGCTGCTTAGTGCTAGGAACAGGGGATACCTAGTGCCCAATAGCTAGGATTATCTTTTCTGCTTGTTTATCATTCTGAGTAGTATATTTTCTGTTACTTTGGTGAGGTTAGATGTGTTCTTGCATTTCTATCCTTGTTGAGTGCTATTTTCATTGTACTGCTGCTGTTTCGTATTAATATCAAAGGATTTCCTTGTGTTTTTGCTATCGTTCTAGGTTGGTTTTGGTTGGTTTCCATCAAAATCTGGTTTCCATTGACTTAGAGGGAAACAATTATGAAATGTTCCACTAGAGCCAGATTCTCTCTAGCAGAAGGAAGAAAGGAATATTAATATGTAATGTTTTGATTGCGTAACATAGATGTTTTTTTTCTCAAGTTTTTCTGTTTCTTAAAACATCTTATCATCAAATTAGTAATTTTCATATATTTTTTCATCTACCTTCTTAGTCTATCAAAAAAGTTAGATTATAAAAAATCCAACAAAAACATTGCCAAGTTGGGTGACAAATATGAACAGCAATCTATAACATGAGAAGATCCATTGCATAATACATAAGAAAAGACACCAAAAACTTGCCTGAATGATCTACTAAATTCAATCTAGCTAAAAAAGGAAAAATTAATAAAGAAACTCAACTGTACGGACAAAGATTAGACTCAAAATGGAAACCTTACTTTGCAGCTCTAAGTTGCACCCTCAGGAAATTTGGATCTATTTCAGCCGCCAGCATACAATCTTCTAGTGCATCTCTCATCCTTCCAAGAGACATGCGTGTGGCAGCACGGTTGCTATAACACAGCATCAAAGCCCTGAGAGTGCTCCTAGATGCTTCTTCTTTCGAAACACATTTAAGTCCTTGTGTGTAACAATCCTCAGCCATAGACAAATCCCCATTTTTATAGGCTTGGTTTCCCCTGATATGAAGCTTCTTAAGTATCAAGAATAACAGATGTAATGCGGATATAACAAAAATAACTACGTGTGATTGTAAATGTAATAAGAACACTATCAAAGTACATACTAACCTGAGTCGCCACTTTTCACAGGCTTCCTGAGCTGCAATGGTTGCAGCAGAAATAGAAGCAGCCTCCTCCTTCATCCCCTGCTCCTTATTCACCTCAGAATCTCTAATTTTAGGTTGAGGGGTGGATACTTTGGCTTTCTGACCTTGCCCTGAGGTCAAAAGAGATGAAGTTCCAGAAAATGAAGAAAATGCCATGGATGGTGATGAATAAGGAACCTTTATATTAGGAGTGGAGCTGTAATTATCATGACCAACTTTTACCCAACTTTTCTTTTTGAGGTGGCGTTTTGGGCTAGATGACTGCACATCAGCAGAGGAAGAGGCAACAAATGTGAAGACAAATCCACTTATATCTCTCGAACTTGAAGCACAACCAAGACGTGACATTATGTCACTACCATGGCCTTCAATACTTGAGCTAGGACTGCTATTGGTTTCTGCTGATGTAAGAGCCGTATCACTTGTTATGTCCACTTCGTCATTAGCGGACTTAAAGCTTTCAGTTTCCACCCCAGAAATACACTCATCTTGTGGGTTTTCGTTAATATTTTTACCAATCTGATTCTCTGAAATTTGCTCCTTTGTTTCTCTGCATACAGCATCACATTCATTTATAATTAAGCGCTCTGTTTCCACAATTAGATCTTCACCTATAGGATCATTAGAAGTTTTTTGCACTGAATCAGTAGCTGTAGAGTTGTTATCAAGACTCAATGACTCATTGGAAGTCGCAGAATTCTCCCTTGAGCATCTATTTTCAGTCAATGTTTCCTGATATGGAGACACATCCATTGGTGAATAGGACTCAGAACCCTCTGGGTTTTCTTGGTAGACATTTTCCTTTGAAACAAAATCTTGTCCATGCCACAGCTGAACTGGGGTAGAATGCTTCAGTTTTCCTCTTCTTTTCTTCATTGTGTTGATACATTGTTCCTTCTTTGCTGTAAATTTCAATTTCTCATCAACACTGCCAAAAAGATTAGCTTTTGGTGCTGGTGTTTTAGACTCCACAAAAGATGAGCCTGAATCATCTTGTTTTCCTGTAAAGACAAATTCATCTCTCTTTGTAACTCCAAAGGCATTACCAACCGGTTGAAAGTTTATGCCCCCAGATAAGAATGAGGATGATGACACAGCAGTTTTTGCCATTCTGACATCTTCCTTGGGCTTTTCTGAACGAACTTGACCGCCACTTGCATTGCTTTGATTAATTCCCCCCACAGATACCGGAGAGGAAGGATTCCAAGAATTTGGTTCAGTAGAGTTCCCCTTCTCACTGACTACCCTTAACTTCTCAATTTTTCTCAACAGAATGGCCTCTGTTCTTTCCCCAATATAACTAGTAGTTGTTTTACTGCTTGCAGAAGCAGATTTGTTTTTGCCATTAGTCATTCCATCAACTTCATTCTTATGAACATTACCAATACCCAAAGAGTCCTTCACATTCAGATTTTTCATTTGGTACAGAAGTGTATTTGTTGAGTTATCAATAATCGGATCACCAGCACTGCTGCTTTCAATCTGTTGAGTTTCTTTAATGCTTAATTTCTGTCTCAACTCATTTTGGAGCTCTGATTCGACACTGGAAGAACGACTCGTGTTGTCTCTAGTACAAGACGTGAATTTAGAATAATCATTTCCGTATATATTTAAACCTCCGCCTTCGGTATTGTCAATGTCGTCAATTCTAATGGTTAACTTCCTCCTATCTTCTGGAAGCTTTGACACCAAATTTTCATCAAGACTGGAACTCTTCTTATAACCACTTCCAAATGCAAACTCACCATTCTTGAACCCCGTGGAGATACTCGAAGCCACCATGCCACTTGCATTTAAATTAGGCTCGCCCCCATCGTTAATGTTCAAAACCTCGTTCCCATTCCTAATTTTCATATTTCTCATTTGATCAACAATTCCCTGCTGGAAATTTCCACCAGAACCCGTGTTGCTCATGTTTAAATTTGAAACTGAATCACTCCTCTTCATTCCAAAGACAAATGCCACATTTCCGGTTTGGCCGGCTTCAAATTCACTGAAAATAGACGAATCCATCCCCGACTCAGAATAGGGTCGAACCAAATCATCACGAACAGGAAAAAATGGATTGAAACCAGAAGGAACCCTATTCTCCTCGACCCCTGTCGACCTTAAACTCTGAGCATTGTTCTGCTTTCGAACTTTCACCAATCTTGGCCTCGAGAGACCCGAAACCGGTCGCGAAGCTGAAAGGGTACTGAAGGTATAATTTGAATTCTGGGCCTTCGAATTTGAAATCCCAGAAGCTCCATCAGTAACATTGGATGGTTCCATGTCGTGTGATGAACTTTGATGTCGCTCAAACAGAATTCTTGAAAAAGACTCAGAAAAATCGAAGGATAGAGGATGAGATGCCCGACCAGTGGGATCGTCGGAGAGCACCGGAGCTCCGGGAACTACCAACACCGGGGACATGCCAATATGGAAGTCATTAAATCGGAGTGGCGATAATTAACAGTGTTGATGGGAATCTCTGATCAATCGAGAGCTATATTTGGGCAATGATTGAAAATGAACGCAAAATATGTATGAGCAGACAAATAAAAGGGCAACACTCCCTTTTTTTTTAATATTTGTTTTAATTTTTAAAATTAATTAATTAATTTTTATAACATCAATTTTTTTTTAAATTTTTTGAGATATTTTTATATTTTTTTAAAAATTTTTTAAGATATAAATAAATAACAAAAAAATTATAAATGAATAATAAAAAAATTTAAAAAAAACTTAAAAAGTAGAAAAAATAAAAAAATAAAATTAAGAGAGAGATAGTTCCTCCTAAAATAAAAATAACCATATTGAAAAAGGTTAGGTACAGTGTTTTTGTGCAAATTTGGTCTAGTTGTCTTCCCTTGGTTCGAAGGAAAAGACGGCTTCGCAATATTTTATCGGTGTAGGAGGGTTTCATTTATACTTAGCTTGGCGCGTCCCATTTAGACTTAGCATGCCTTGTCATATGATGGGCTACAGGTTAAGGTTGCCAGCCTGTCAAAATCAATTATTAATTTATTAATTTTTTTTTATGACACAACTCAAACCTATAATAAGAACACTTTGTCCATTTAATAATGAAAGATTATTTCTTGATTTCCAAAGAACTCGAAGGTTCACATTATCACACATGACAAATTGACAATATGACATATGCTCCTAAGACTTCTAGTCCTAACCCTGAGTCCTAAGTCTCCTAACTTCATGGATTGAAAAAGTAGTCCACACACTTACACTTCCAAGTTCCAACTCATGGGTTTGTAGTTGGAAAGGTCATCCCCTCTGGACTCTGGAGTATGCAGTGGTGGCGGTTCCCTTTTGCTGCATAATGGCTTTATGACTTTGGACTTAGAGATACAACTGGTACCTGAACAGCTTCACAATGTCCACTAGTTCTGCATCTTCCTTCACACTTGGGAGGCCTTGACCCTATATGAGCTTTTGCACCCATGACTAGTCCCTGCACTTTCATGCCCTTCTGCATATATAGCATATCCCACGCTAATTAGTAATTACAAACATATTCTGACATATCTGTAATAGTGGAAAGAAGGAGAAACAAAAAATGAGGAATTCACTGCAGGATACTGATTCCCTACCTCGGTAGCCTCAATTAGATTGGGCATTGCTCTTCCTGCATAGACATACATGAAAGAAGTTGGATATAAAAAGCTTGGTCTTCTTAAAAGTTTCAACTAAAACCAGAAAAGAAGGCAAGTAGAACACGTTCAGCCATGAACCCAAGTCCTAAGTGCTGCCACAACGAAAAGCTACCTAACAAAATTACAACCTGTTGCCTCACATCCTTTCCTTTTCCTGTGTTCGCTCTCATGATTCAATAAATGGTACATTTTCTGGGAAAAAAGCTTCGGCCCTCATCTACCCATGACAATAGAACAATGCCAAAAGGTCAGGTTATTAAGTGAGACTGTTGTGATAGTGCTTAAAAATAGCTGCACGAGCAACTAAGTCATTGGAAGATAAGTTCAAAGTCTGTTAGAAGATTTTTTGGTGAAGTCCTAGTTCTTAGGAAGTAGTTACTATTTTTTTAATTTTTAAATTAGCAAGACGTTATCTAAATTTGTTATGTTCAGCCTATTATATTGGCTTCTGTTAAGATGTTAGTTCTATATATAGAGCATTTCCTATGAATAAAAGATATACATTCCTACAGCTATGTTCTTATTTACTTTACTATTCTCTTTATCTTCTTAAGCCAAAAGAAAGAAAAACAACAGAGTGGTATCAGAGCAGCTATCTTGAGGGATCTGTGAGTTGAGTGAACCATACAAAAACAACAATGGAAGGTGAGAATACCTTTCCACATATGTCACCACCAATTTTTGATGGTGATAACTATCAAGCCTGGGCTATCAGAATGACTGTCCATCTTGAAGCTTTGGATCTCTGGGAAGCAATAGAGGAGGATTATATCATTCCAGAGCTACCTGCAAATCCAACCGTGACACAACTGAAGATTCACAAGAAAAAAAAAACTAGAAAGTCAAAAGCGAAAGCTTCTATTTTTCTGCAGTCTCAAACACCATATTCACAAGGATTATGAATCTTGAGTCAGCTAAGAACATCTGGGATTATCTTAAAGCAGAATACCAGGGCAGTGAAAGGACCAAAAATATGCAAGTTCTTAACTTAATTCGTGAGTTTGAGATGCAGAAAATTAAGGAGACGGATAACATCAAGGACTACTCAGATAAGCTGTTGAGCATAATAAACAAGGTAAGGTTATTGGGTAAGGAATTTCCTGATGAAAGAATTGTGCAAAAAATTCTTGTAACCATGCCTGAAAAGTATAAATCAAAAATATCTTCTTTAGAAGAATCCAGGGATCTATCAAACATTTCCTTGGGAGAATTAGTTAATGCATTGCAGGCACAAGAGCAAAGGAGAATGATGAGGGAGGAAGAATTTGTACAAGAGGCTTTCAAAGCAAAGGTTCAGAAGTCAGGAGGAGACAAAGACAGAAGGTTCAACAAAAAAACTGATAGTGAAGATAAATATAACGAAGAAACTTACCCTCCTTATCCTCATTGTAAAAAAACTAATCATCCACAAAGAAGATGTTGGTGGAGACCAGACATCAAATGTAGAAAATGTGGTCAACTTAGACACATTGAAAGGATACGTAAGTCTTAACAATCTGGTGATCAAGCAAATGCAATTACAGAACAACAGAAGGAGCAATTGTTTGTTGCAACTTGCTTTTCTACAATTAACAGTTCAGGTGACTCTTGGTTGATTGACAGTGGTTGTACCAATCACATGACCAATAACCAAGAGCTCTTCAAGGAACTAGACAAG